>JAJGRX010000999.1:0-276649 GCA_025461125.1 Carex kokanica
ACGGGAATAAACGGACGATTAAACGGTAAAACAGCCGATTAATCGGGAAAAAACGGCCGATTAATCGTTTCCAACCGTTAACAGGCCTCCGTTAAGGATATGCGTGACGGTTAAGCTGCCGTTAACGATTAAACGGCCGTTTAATCGGCCGTTAAGAGCGTTTTTTACAACACTGCTTTATCCTGCCCCTCTTATTCTCGTTTACTTCAGTATTGGCTACATTAATAATAGAAGAAAGCCTTGGCTTCAAATGGGTTTCTTGGTTTGCTGTATACTGAGAATATTGCGTTGTTTTTGTAAAACCTAGTAATGTTGGCTTTAGCGCGTTTAAAATATCACTAGTTAGGTATTTTCTACCTTCTAAACTTAGTAACATCGCTTGTGCACGTGTGGTTTTTCTGGTGAGCATGTAAAGTTATTGTTGATTGTTTACAAGTTGGAGGAAATGTCATTGTATATGATATCGTTTTAAATTTTCATGCATGTTCGGGCATGTTATTCCTTCAAATTTTGTTCATCAAAGTTAGGCTTTTGTTCCAGGAAAAATACTCGTAGAGATTACTAGGACATGCAATTGAGAAAAAGAAAATATCTGCATAAAAATCAGAAATCTATTGATTTGTGTTATTGTCAGGAACAAATGGAAATGTCAAAACTTATTAAGCTAAATTATTGTCACCTGTATGCTCAATACAAAATTGGTACTCCAAGCTAAACACATGAGTAGATTTCCAGAAAAAAAAAAACAAAGAGAATATACTGTTCCTAACTCGTCATCTTTAAACTATAATCAATTCTAAAGCAATGACCACCCAACTAATGCACACAAAAAGTTGCACCAATTATTTAGGCACCCACAAAAAGTGGTTGAATTGCATCCTTAATATCTCGGTCAAATCTCTGCTCAGAGAACCTCTGTGCACGGTTCCTTGCGGAAGAAGCAATCCTCAGCCTATCTGTGTCTGACATCGTCAGAACTTTTATAATTGCATGAGCATACTCTTCAATGGTATTGGCTAAGAACCCAGTTTGTTGTCCATCTTCTTCAAGTACTATATCCATCCTAGGACCAGCCGAATTATGTGCTGGAGAATTAAAATTGAAATGATTCATGAGTTTGTAAGTGGTGAATATTTTTTGCTATATATATATTTTTTTGGTACTGTTATGTACGTACATCACCACTTAAAACTGATTAATTGGATAGAAGTATTACATGGAATTAGCACAACTCACCAATTGGAATGGCACCAGCAGCCATGTATTCTACTACGCTAATTCCAAAATGCTCATCAACCATCGAATGAAGCCCAGCTATAGCACCCCCTAAAAGTTTCACTAAATCCCTGATATAAATAGTCAAAACCTATGTTATTGCTAAATTAATACATTTCTCTTTAGGAAAAAATAACAGTGACATTAATATCTGGATTACAAAGGTGAATGTTCAAGGTAAAATAGGTTATATTGACAATAAACTTATTTGACAACCGTGAGCAAACCGATCAATGGTTATCAAAACAAAAGAAAGTAAAATAAAGACACTTTTTTTCTAAAGTTTAAATAAGGTTGTGTATCAAATTTGGGTGGAGTTTGAGAACTAATTGGTCATCCATCAAACAGTTTGAAATTGACGGTTCAGTTTTAACCGGTGCTTGATTGGTGATCAAACGAATCCCAAGTCTAACCATATTTAACTGTAGAGAGAATATTTACCCTTTCAATTGTGTCAATATCTTCTCATTAGAAATATCGTTGAATTTTTAAAAATACAAAAGAAGTACCTGTACAATACATTACTATGAAATTCGACAAAATCATCCAAATGTAGTTCAGTACATCTCTCTTTAAGCTTTTGCAACCTATTTTCATCATCTTTATTTCTACAGCTGCCAACAAACTGTAGCTTTGGTCTCTTTTTGATGATATCTAACTCTGACTCTGAACTAAGGCTCTCCAGAGCTAGTGCAAATGCCTCTAGCTGGAGCCCATGTGCCTGAAAATTATATGTTTAGTTACAAATCAATTATTATGATCTTAAGTGTGTATCAGTTAGGTCCTCTATTTAATTGATCCATTCATGCATACCAAGAGAGACGAATTAAAATGAAATTAAGCACGGTTTTAGATAAGAAACATTGACTTTAAACATAAAAGTTATGAGCACAAACCTTTTCTGGCCGAAATTGTGCAACAGATATAAAGATAGGCGGCTCAGCTGGCCTTTCCAAAGGAAGCATCTGGTTCAACAATAAGAAATCTAACAATTACTCTAAACAGAATTAAAGAGGAAAAAAAAATAAACCTCAACTGCTGATCATATTATGTAACCCCGCAGATAATTTCAAAGAATGGAGTTTCATAACATGTACCTGTAAAGATGAAGTGTCACAAGGTGGGTAGACCTTTCTGGTACGACCAGGTATCTTCCAAAGCTTTTCTATGTGGGACCCAGTCCATGATGAATTCACCATTGCTAGATGAGCACAGGACCCCACCAACCCATACAACCAACTGAATATCGAGTAATATATCACTTTACATCTTGATAACCACACACTGTCATCGTAAAGAGTTATACCTTGTCAGTAGGCCATCTTCCAATTCTAAATTTTTTCTGAAATAATTTGCAGGGCCTGTTGATCTGTTATCTGTTTAATTACCCAGAAAAGCTAATCCATGCAAGGGACTTGAGACTACTGTACCAGGGTTTCATACCAACACTACACAGTATCAACAGGTCTTGATTTTCCTTGTTTTTTATTGCTATCACCAAATGTGGTACCATATCTCGACTCAATAGTACCAAAGGAGCATACATAAGACCTAAACATATTAGAATTATGTCTCAACCCAATAAAAACACGAATCAATGAGGAATAACAAATTAAATGTCAGCCGTACCTTTTGGCAATTAGAGGGTCATTATTGTACATAGAGCTGCGACCAGTAACCCGCGCAACCATGTCAGAACTAATTGTTGGGTAGTGAGTGTAGCATATCACTTTACAACCAAACAAACGGGCTAATGGGTAAGTGAAAGCGTAACCGCTTGTGTCAAAGTAAAATTCAGGGTTGTATTTGCATAATGCTTCCCATGAGAGATAAACTGACCCAAGGCTCTGTCCGATCATGGTAAACCGGGGATATGTTTTCTCATCAATCCATTTCCTTTTAAACAAGCGAATAACCTAGGAATTCAAATAAGCTATCTCATTAAGAGCTATTGTTAAATGAGAAAAGATAAAATATCTCTTGATTTTGCAGAGTTAACTTTCGATGAATTTATTAGGTAGGAATTTCATATTTTATAAAAATTGAGTCAACCTGTTGAAAGAAACTCAACCTTGAGAGTTAAAATTAGTAACTAGACCACTATTTTCCATTGGTTTAAAATTATCACATTGAATGATTGAATAGTTCAGCCTAGAAAGCAAAATTAATATGAGAAATGTAAGAAAAATATGGACCTGACCTTAGGTGCGCACAATAGGTCTACGCCGAATCTGTCTCGAGCACGGATGGAGAGGCTGTCAGGCGAGGCATCATCTCCGGTGAACACGGCACACTCTAAACCTGGATTCTGCTCTTGTATAGCTCGTACGGCGCACCACAACACTCTTTCTCCACCTCCGCCGTCGTTGGTGTATGGATGAAAGAATCCGACAGATTTCTTCTGATTTCGTCTCGACCATACTATGGTTAGGGTGAGAAAAAGGAAAGTGGCGAGTAGTATTGACAATATTGCAATCACAATGGCCATTGATGGAGCTTTGGGGTCTGATCGGATGTTCAAAACATTAACAGATAAACAGAGGTTAACAGATAAACCATAGTTTATAAATTCTGAAACAACAATCACCTTGTGTGCTGAAACCGCTACGAGGAATTGTGCCAGTATCACCTGCATCTATTCCAGAAAGGAAGACCTTCCAGTGAGTGATTTTCTTCCATTTCTAGCAGACTAGCATAAAAGAGAATATTATCATTATTAGGACAACAATTAATAATAAAATTAAAGAAGTACCGAGCGATGAATCTAAAAGCTGGAAGCATGAATCGAAAATCAAAATTGTTCAAAGTACGTTGTAAATCTGATCAATATTTACAGCCCTGCCACCAAGCGAGGCACAAGCGAGGCAGACAGGTTGGAGACGGAAGGAATGAAGGGGAGCAGAGGCGTCTTCTCTGGCGGATGAAAGAGAGTCGACGGAGAAGAGGTGGAGGCCGCGAGAGAGAAGAGGCGAAGGCGAATTTCTAGGGTTTTTTCATCCGTCGAAGAGGTAGAGAGAGAGAGGAGGAAATTCTCTGATCGGAACTCCAAGAGCGACGGGAATTGATTTCGTTTGACGAGATTTGGAGAGAAAATTTGGCTCCGGCGAATTCCATCAGATTTGACGAAGAATTGATTTTGAAAAAATGGGCAGCGGCTTGTGTAGAAAGTTCTTAAGCTCACCTGTGAGGTTAATTCAAAAATTTATTGAATTGGCTTCAAACAATGCATTCAAACCGTTGAAACCGATCTACTTCATGAGTAATGCATTTACATGTCAAATTTATAAATTTTTGAGCTAATTTAGTATAAAGTCAAACGGTAAAAAAAAGATAGTTTATAAATTAATTTTAATATATTTATTTTTCATTATTTTTTTACTGCTTAACTTTATACTAAATTAGTTTGAAATTTTATAAATTTGACATGTAAATTCATCACTCGTGAAGTAGATCAGTTTCAATGCATTGCTTGAAACTAATTCGATGATTTTTTTAGTTAAGCTCACAAAAAGACTTGGTGAGCTTAAGAACTCTGGTCCTACTCTGAAAATTTTGTAAAATATACTTTCTTACAAAATTATCAAGTAAAATATTCTTCTTTGACAAAATATCGTTATTCTCTTTTCCATATTTTTTATCGCTGCTCTTTTTTTATCATTGCTTTTCTTTTTTTACTGCTGCTTTTCTTTTTTTATCAGAGATTTTTTTTATTGTCGTTTCTTTTCTTTTATTATCATATATCTCTTTTTTTATCGCTGGGAGAGACGAAAACAATAATGTAGTCAAGAAATATGAACTAGCGCAAAAAATTATTAATATGGGCTGTTATTTAGTTATTGTGTAATTGGGTCAATCGGTTTTTTTTATTAATGCTCTCAATTAAATAAAAATTAACAGAAATATCCTCAGTTTTTTTTTTATTTTGAAAACTACCCCAACCGCTCCACAGTGGGGCGGTTCTCTTCTGAAGTGGACCGCCCCACTGTGAGGCGGTTATTTTTTTTTTAAAAAAATCATAAAATGAAAAACAGTAAACTAAATTTTTGATAAAACATTAAACTAAATATTATCGATTGTCTTTTTTTAAAATATTAAATCCTAGATCTGAATACCAAAAACACTAAACTAAATTTCACAATGAATACATTCTAACTAAAATAAAAATATAAATATAGCAAATAACACTAGACTTGATACTTTATACATTTAAATGAAAAATGCCTAAAAAAAGTATCACATATTATATCACACATTATTAGTTACATGAATAACATTCTAACTAAAAAAAATAAAAATATAACAAAAAAATCCTGAATATGAGATTTCATATATTTACATGAACACTATCTAAGAAGAAGTATGATAAAAGACAAAAACATCGAAAAATATAAATCAAAAACTTAATCAAAAACTTCAACTCAAGTTTTGAGGCTCTTACCTTAGTTTTTTTTATAATTCTAAATTTTTTAAAATAACAAAGCAGTCATCAATGCATGCATCTTCTCGCCAGCTTTCCGAAAAGTGGACATTTGCTGAAATCGGACACTCGAGCGCCGTTTTATGGCCGTTTGAAGTTTCGTCGTCATTTTTCGCATTCTCAGTGAAGATATCGTCTTTCTTACCTTATCTCTTGTCCTAGCCTCGCCTGATTACAAGAGATGTATTAGATAAATATATGTACAACCTACAGGTGCTTTAGAAATGAGAGAAATAAGCTAAAAAATAGATAGAGATGCATTATAACAAGAAGACACGGATCGATGACGTGAGAAAAATGGAATGTGCTCATTTCAGCGAAATTGAAAAAAAAAATGCAATTTGCCTTTACTCATTTCAGCGAAGAGATGAAAAATTGCAATTAAAATTGACATTGAAATTAGCGATGTTGTCGCTAGAAATGCAATTGTGTGGGAAAATATGAAGATTAACGAGTTTACTCGATTAGGGACGATTATGTTGGGATTTCACGTGCATACCTATATGGTGAGAATTTAAAATTTTCCTATCACCACTTGGCTCAATACACAAAAGATCTTATTTATACAACAAAAGCAAACAAGATTTTCAATAAACTAATGTGTACTAAATTAAAATAAATTAATCTCATCTAATTTATTGCTAAAGAGAATTAAAACATTTACCTAAAGAGATTGTCAAATCTCTTGATGGAGAGAAGCTGGTTTTCCTTCTAGTTCTCGTGTTCTTCTTGAAAGCGCCTCTTGGTTCACATTGAACCTAAACAACGAACTAACACACCTATTAGATAGATGGATGTGAAGTTCAAGGCTTAGATCCAACCACCTCTTGATCTTCAAATTAACAACTTATTTGATTTCTCGGTGGCTAAACCTATAGGTCATGTTTGGTTGTGGAGTAAAGTTAATGAGGATTAAATGACTTACTCCATCTTACTCCACATATTTTACATCTTGTTTGGTAGTATAACTCGTGGCTTAAATTAATCCGCCTAGAGGAGTAAAGTGTTGGAAACTGAGCCTCTTCCTATGATAGTGGGCCCTACAGGTGGAGTAAGTGTGGAGTAAGTTAATCCACCTGAAATGGTGGAGTAACTTACTCCGGATTAACTCACCTCTTACTCCACCTTACTCCTCTTCTTTTACTCCTCGTTTGGCTACCTAAGTGTGGAGTAAGGGGTTTACTCCACCTCTTACTCCACAACCAAACATGGCCATAAAGAATATATTAGAGAAGAGATTGAACCACTAGGGTTTTGGCCTTAAGCAAAGGGGTTGCTACAGTAATTTTGGCCACTGCTACAATAATTTCGTCCAAGAAAATGAGCAAAAAAATTATCTCTCTTTTCCTTAATTACACCCCTTTAAATAGGTAAGAGTTAGGGCAACTATTTGTGTAATGTTTAAATTAATTATACAAATGCCACTAGTCTTGTTTAGCCATTTTATGATCTCTTTAATCTCATCTTGTGATTGGTTTAATAAATTAATTTATGAATAAATAATATTAATAATATTATTCTATTATGCAATATTCTTATAATGCATTCAAAACATTATATCAAATAATATTTGCATAACTTCACAAATTTATTTATGGTCTAAGCATGTCATATTATGACATTTTATTTTATCATTTCATCTCATGTATTTTATCTTATACATCATTATGAAATATAAAATACTTGTTATTTCTCTTCAGTGGGTGTGACCGTATAGAGGATTTATGTCATCTTGGCAATAATATAAAATTTTATATTATTGACTATAAGAGGTTTTATCATTACATTATAGTTATCCAAACGACATAATAATCATTCACTCAATCCACTAATTTCGTGACTATCATTGTCTCATGATATTATGAATAATATGCAAAATAGAATCGTGTCATTCTTGCATTATATTCTTTTATTGGTTTCTCAAGTGAATTATAATTATAACTACATCAGTTATATTGCATGCGATATAATTTCACTTTACCAAGGGGCCCAGTAATATCATAACTCAAATTGAGGGACAATGATAATATTAACATATAGATTTTTCCCGCACAAGTTGTACACAACGAACTACTATTTTATTCCTATCTGAAGATAGTATTTAAATAGCAATCACATTATATACTTCTCATGTGAAAAATCTACACATCTCATATCTTAGATTCTAAAGACATAATGGAAACATTAATGACACAAAACACAATCCATATAATGTTTCATTCATTTAGGTCATGTTCAATATATAAAATACACATATTTATATATTCATGTTATTAAATGATAATCCTTTATCAATATTTATAAAACTTCAATGTATTTTAATCAACATGACAATCTTTCTCGATAATTAATGTTCCTCCTTAATTACCATGATTGTGAACATATTTAGTGATTAAATGTTTCTCATCTTAGGAGTTCTATGGTTCAAGACCAAGAGCATCTTTCTGAATTCTTCCAAAGATATAACATATAAATCGCAAGGAGCATGAATAATAATATTCGTAATAAAATCATGAACTACATATAAATTATCACTAAAAGAAATAACTTTCAAAACACACATCCTTCAGATTATACTCCGAGGTCCCATCTAGGTCTATTTATCTCCTCCAGCACAAGTGCTTCTTCCTCTTTGTATTCCATAGCCTTCTCTACCTCTTCTTTCTAGGTTTTGGGTTTGTTTGGGTTTGATGAGGAGAAAATTTCAGCGGGGCAAGAGAGGAGGATAGGTTTTAGTGTAGAAAGGGAAAACCGCAGTTGACGAGGAGCAAGTTTCAGCAAAGCGGGAAAATACAATAGGTTTTACCTAGAAAGGGAATGCTCATGCCAGAATGAGGGAGGGATTATGTGCGTAGAAGGGGAAGGAACTAATTCAAATTATTAATTATATTATTTGTAATTTTAAACTTAATTAATCTAATTAATCTCATATTTTGATTAATTGGATAAATATGTGAGTTATTAGATTTTTTAGATGGTAAATATGCAATTACATAAATTTGGATGGTAAACACGTAATTTCATAGTTTTTGAGTGGTATATATGAAATTCTCCCCAAAATTAATTATTTCATTGAGTGATATTTTATCACAATTTTATATATTTTAGTATGTTACATTTTATTCGATAGAATTTGTCTCAACCTTGAAATTGAATTTTTTTCTCAAAGACATCCAAATGATGATATTTTCTTCTCAAGGACAATTTAAATACTCTCAAGAAAAAAACATACTAACAAAATATTTAATCCTCATAAAAGTTTGTAATATTTAAGTCATTTTGATTGAAGTAAATGACTTAAATATTTAAGGACAATTATGAAGAGATCCCATCTCGGTCCGGACATGTTACACCAAAGGCAACACAGGGTGTGCTGAAAATGTGTGAGAGGATCTAGCTCTGGTAACAACCACTGGGTCTGGACCAGAAACTTGGATGATGCTAAATTCTGAGTAGAGTCTGAAATTGTTTTGTTTTCAGAAATTGCTAGAAACCATTATATGATATAGGTTGGTAGTTCTAGTTAATATCTTTTCTATGTAATCCAGTAGACATTGTAGCTATGGTACCATTTTGGTATAATTAACAGTGGGTAGAATCTATTAACAGTACTTTTGATTTTAATAGAAATCGGTGGGTGCTACCCATTTTAGTAAAAAAGGAAATTAGGACCCTGAATAATTATGAAGATCTGGAATCGAATGAATTTTTTTTTTGTTTGTTAATGCTCTACCTTTCTGTTTCCTTCAATCTCCTATTTGCTTACTGGAATTAGACTATGCCTTTCAAGATATTATACATATATATCTTATCACTTTCTGAATTAATCACTTCGGAATTCAGGCACAAAATCTACTTAGCTGCATATGATGCAAAATTCAAAATATTCATTATACACAACATAACACACTAAAGCATACATACAACTTAAATATAAGCATATGGTACGAACAATCTTTCAGAATAGCATGTTACAAAATCATACTTTACTTTTTTTTTGATGAAAAAATAATACTTAGTTCAAAGTGCAAGTGTATACTTTAAGGGCATAAGTGTCATATGATGTATATTTTCTAATCAATAATTTGAAATAAATTCAATTATTCTCTATTTTGATTATTTTTTTTTTTTAAAAGAGGACAAAAGTCCCATTTCATTGCTGAAATCAGATAATTACAAGGATAATGTCACTAGTCTATAACTAGTCACCCAGAAAGTTGCATATAAAGAAATAGGCATATAAGCATAACAAGCACCACAGCCATGCACAAGAACTGTCTAAACTCCAGAAGTAATGCAAATATGAGCTAACTAAGCCGCAAAGTAATGGGCTGGGGATATCTATTTTTAACACAAAATTGGAGCGAAGGATGTTATTCATTCCTGAGGGGGATGCACACCCTGACCCTGGTAAACCACCATATCCATAGGCATGTAGCTGGCCAACGGTATGGCATCCTCCACCACTGGTAACCACTCCACAGCAGCCTTCTTGTACTTGTCTTTAAGATGACCTGTCCAATACAAAACCATAGATTTAATAGTCAATATCAGGTTGCGAGCTGTTTTAGGGGAACTATTATTAAAACACAAATCATTGCGATGTTTCCATAAGGTCCAACACAATGCACTAAACACTAACAGAAACCCAGTTCTTTGAGTGGTACATAACTTGATGGCAAATTGGACAATATCATTAAATTCAAACCAGGAGTGCATAAAGTCCTGACTCCTGCCCAGCCAGAACCATATCTGCTGTGCCAGGGGGCACTGCAAGAATATATGTGTAACTGTTTCTAATTCAGGACAGAGTAAGCAATGTGGATCCCCAATCCATCCTTTACTCACTAAGTTGTGTTTGGTCAATATCTTATCATGGTAAGTAAGCCACATAAACACCCGAATTTTAGGTGGAACAGGTAAAGCCCACCAAAGTAAAGGTAATATTGGTAATGACCCTCTAAAATTGAGAAATTTATATAAAGATCTAGTAGTAAACTTCCCTGAGTGTTCCCATCTCCAAATCAGTATATCATGAGCATGAGTAAATGATGTGACACTGATGATTTGTAAGATTTCTAACCAATCAGCTAAGTTCATCCCCTCTAAAGTTCTACTATATCTCATACTGGCCCCTTGTGAACTAATAACTCTATCTAACAGAATATTTTTATCTCTACAAATCTGAAATAATTGGGGGTATCTAGTAGCTAAGGAGCAATTCAAATACCAAATATCAGTCCAGAATCTGACCTGTGATTGAACCCCTGGTTCATATGTGACACTAAGTTTACCTATATGTTCTAAGTGTTTAATACTAGCCCAAAAAGGAGAAAAAGGAGTTTGATTGTTTTGTCCATACTTATAACAAATCAGTGATTTCCACATGCCTTGATAGTCAGTATTTTTATATTTCCACCACCATTTGAGTAGCAAAGCAATGTTCATTTGATATAGGTCTAAAACCCCCAACCCTCCAAATTGTTTTGCGACACAAATGGTTTCCCAATTCATCAAAGCATATTTGAATTTCTTTTCAGAACCTTGCCAAAGAAATCTATGTCTAATCTTATCTATACTTTTAATAACCGTATTAGGAATTCTAAATACTGATAAAGCATATAATGGTATAGAAGATAAAACTGAGTTTAATAAGGTCACCCTACCACCTATGGATAACAGTTGTCCTTGCCAACTAGGTAATCTATGTTCTATTTTGTCAATGAGAAAATTCCAATCTACAACAGAAAGTTTAGTCTTATGTAAAGGTAATCCTAAGTATTTAATTGGAAATTCTCCAATTTGACATCTAAATAAGGAATGTAAATCAGTAGGTTCAGGTACATTTAGTGTATACATTTCAGTTTTGTCATAATTCATCTTAATACCAGACAATGCTTCAAAGGCAAGCATGGCCCACCATGCATTTTCTACATTCCTGTCCTTGGCTGCCAGGAACAGAATTGTATCATCTGCATAATGGCAGTTTGTAACAGCTAATTGATCAATGCAAGCTGGTCCTAATTCCTGAAGAACATTGGCAATTCTCCCCTTATTAAATATCTTACTAAGTGTATCAGCAGTAAGGATATTAAAAATGGAGACAAGGGATCTCCTTGTCTAACCCCTCTCTTACAATAAAAAAAACTCTGTGAGTTCCCCATTTATAGTTAAACAAGATTGTGAGCTGTGTAACCACAAGGTAATCAATTGTATCCATCTAATTCCAAAATTTCTACTAGTTCATACCTCTAACAAGTAATTCCAATGAATCTTATCATAAGTTTTTTTGAAATCTACTTTGATTACTACCCCTGGTTGTTTATTAACCTGACAAGAATGCAGAATCTCCTGGCTAAGTACCATATTATCTAAGATATATCTATTCTTAATGAATGCTGATTGGCTTTTGTCAATTAATCTTGGCATAACTAGTTCCATCCTAATTGTGAGTAACTTAGAAAGTATTTTAAAACTACAATTAACTAAACTAATAGGCCTAAATTTTTTAAGTAAAGTAGCACCTTTTTCCTTTGGTATAAGACAAATGCATGACTTGTTGATTTTATGTAAATCTAGTGTATGTTCATAAAAGAAATGTAACAGTATCATCAAATCAGATTTGACTAAATCCCAAAAAAATTGGTAAAATTTAAAAGTAAAACCATCAGGACCTGGAGCCCCATTAGGTTCTGATGCAAAAACTGCTATCTTAAGTTCTTGTTCTGTAAATGGTCTTTCTAACTCCCATTTCTCAACATCTAGTAAGATCTCCTCTGGTGCCCAGAAATTTGTATCTAAATGTCCATATTTAAAACCTGTTGTACCTAATAACTCTTTATAGTATTCCAAAGCATGTGCTTTGATTGCAGACCCACTATGATTAAGTACTCCATTAATTTCTAAGGCATGAATCCTATTTTTCCTAGACCTATGAGTTGCAATTGTATGAAAGAATTTGGTGTTAGCATCTCCTTGTTCTAGCCATTGTTGTTTAGCCCTAGTTTGCCAATAGATCTCTTCCTGTTGATAAATAGTATCTAATCTATTCTTAGTGTCTATCCATTGTTGCTCCTCTTCAGAGGAGAAGGCTCTACTTTCTTTGATAATTTCTAAGTCATGTAATAGACTAGATAAATGGGATTTTTCTTTTTTCTCTTGACCATAAAAGTTTCTAGTCCAACCTTTGATTTTAGTTCTAACAATTTTAAGTTTTCTATTCCAACTAGCTGCAATGTCAGGTTCTGTAAGAGGTGTTGCATGCCACCACTTATGCATCAACCTAACAAAGTCTTCTTGTTCAGTCCAGATTAGTTCAAATCGAAAAATAGGGGTTTTAGAAGGTGTATTAGTAGTGGTCTGAAACAATATGGGGCAGTGATCTGATCCTGTGCTACTAAGATCCATAATTGAGCTAGAAGTGTAATATTGATCCCATTCCAAAGAGGTAAAGATTCTATCTAATAGGGCAAAATTTCTACCATTAGTCCATGTGTATTTCCTAGTGTGTAGCCTATGCTCTATCAGATGATATGTGTTTACAAAATTATTAAAATGTCTACTTAAAGAGACATCAAAATTGGTGCCTGATTTCTCATTATTTTTGCTAATAGAATTAAAATCCCCACAAATTAACCAGAAGTCTATACTAGCATCTCTGACCTGACCTAATTCCTCCCAAAATAATGGTTTAAGATTCCTAAGAACTGGTCCATAAACTATGGTTAACTGCCATTTGGTGTTATCTCCTTTATTTTCAATGTGTACATCCAGACAGAATGTATGAATTGTATGTTGTATTAAATTAACCTTATTACTATCACAACCAAAAAGAATACCTCCTGACCTCCCTAAAGAAGGTACCCAGACCCACTGATCGATCCTACTAGACAGAGTTCTCAAACATCTATTAGTAAAATTCTCTTTTTTAGTTTCCTGAATAGCTACTATGTCTACATGGTTATTGATCAATAAGTCCCTAAGTATTTGTCTTTTCCTAGTCGAGTTAAGACCCCTACAGTTCCAATTCAGCAGGGAAAGATTCATCTAATGTGTTAGCATTCGCTGTCCTAGTATTGCTAGAGTCTAAATGAAAATCTATAGGACTAGCTGTAGCTATTTCTTCTAGAGTGAGAGTAGCTGACTGAGAAACTGGTCTAGGAGTACTAAGCAATTGTCTAACTACTACCTCAAAATGAGATCTATCCATTTGTTGAATACAAGATATAATTATTGGTCTATCCTCATCAGAATTTCCTAAAGTAATCTGATATACTGAGAACAATTCTACAATTTGTGCTAATGTAAGTCTAGAGTATGGAAATCTAGTGATTAGACTCATACCTGAGGAGCTGCTACTAGGATCACCTTTTCTTTTTTTTGCCTTACTCATAGTAGAGTCTGGATCTCCCTGAACAGTCACCCAAAGACTTCTTCTAGGTACTGCCAGCCTAGTTGTTGTGCTGTCAGCCACAGCAGGGGTAGCCACATTTTCTGAGTCAGATAAGGTGATAGGCTTGTCAGGGATTCCACCAGGAGCTTCCCTAAGCCTTTGTGAACTGCTTCTTAATCTATTACCAATGCCCCTTGAAGCAGAACCCGACGAGGCAGGTTTTCGGACGGACAAAGGATTAAGTTTTTTCTTCCCCCAGGAACATTTTTTCTTCGGAATCGGTGTGCGGTTACGAGACCCCCATTTCTCTGTTTGTTTAACCGGTGCACTATTTGTGTTCTTTTTAAGCCACTGCAGTCTGGTAGCTTTGGTTAGGATGGGTTCCTCATCATCCTCATCATCAGTGGTATTAAGAGGAGTTTTGGGTGAAGGGTCTTCAGGTATCACTGTGTCAGGGATTGAGGGGGTAGTCACAAGAGTATTTACCTGACCGGAGCTGTCAGGGAGAGTGTCTATAACAGGGTCAGGTAGTGGTTCAGATTCAGTTATCAGAGGTTCTGGTTCAGGACCAGTATGGCTTGGCCCAGCCTCTGGAACTTGTCGCACATCTCTCATGTGTGCCTCCCAGGCCAGCATATCCAGAACCTCATCCACCAATTCATCTTCAACTGCAACCTGTAAAGGATCTTTCCCCTTATCTTTCGCTGGTGTCTGGGCTTGGTTGACCACTTGAGAGGGGTCGGATACTAGAGTTGGACTGAGCACTGGTAGGGAAATCATACGAATGCTACCACCACTTTGATTCCCAGAGTGCGGAGGAGTGGGATTAGGTTGTTCTCTGATATTCGGTCTGGTGCCAGTCCCCCTCCTCTCACTCTCTCCAAATTCCATCCCGTTAGGGTACGGCCGGCCTTGCTTGCGTCTAGCCCACGCATTAAGACCCTCGGTTTGTTCATTTTCAATTTCAATGTCAATATTATATACTGACATTACACCTGCAGGATCTCGATATGGTACCAGGTGAGATTTGGGAAGAAGTTTAAGGTCACAAATCGCTAACTTAACTCTAACAAATCGGACATCATACCCGCTCTGTGTAGCAGGGTCAATTTCTTGCACAAAACCTCCAAACGGGTTGAAAATCCTATCGTAATCAGCAAATTCATCCATAAAAATGGGAAAATTGTAAATTCTTACCCACACAGTTTGTAATGGAATTCCTTGGCCAAACTCCTTTTCCCAGGCAATAATCGGGAACTGTACCTCACCCAGTCGGAGATATCCTCGGCTAGCCACCGAGTCTAGCCATGTCGGATTAGGTGCTTTAATCAGGTACTTGAACTCATCGAACACTGAAGCCACCCAGCGATGTTGATCAAACTGACTTCGAAGTACGCCTTCAACTTTCTCAGGGCCCCAGGCAGCAATGTCGTCGAGGACAAAGCTCATCATCAGATTTGCTTCGATCGCCTGCGATCGAGGAGTCGCCACAAGAGTAACTAATGGAGGTGTGATCGGCATGGTAGCGGAGTCTGATCGGCGCGGTCTAAGCAGTGAAGCAAACGGCGCCGCTCTAAGATCCCTAGGTTTAGCAAGAGGTGAAAAAGGTGGGTGAATAGTGGGAACGCGACACTCTGTAGCTTTATGCCCCAATCTATTGCACGCGAAACAGAGTTGTTTATTTCGACAGGAACGAGCCAGGTGTCCGCGATCCCCGCATTTCATACATATCGGACGATTAAGAGTAGAGTTCCTCCGAATCTCTGCAATTTTCCTGCGTATAATAGTAGCTTTCGATTCCATCTGCATCGTTGAATGTTTCTTACGCCACATCACGGGCTGCTGTGCAATCTGACTGTAGGATGGCCGATGTGGGCCTAACGAGGCCAAATCCGCCATTAATGGCGCAGAAGCCTTCTCCGTATGAAATTTGGATCGAAATCGAGCACACAGAAGGCCCATCCGATGCTGCTGGGCTTGTGCCATTACTAGAATTTGTTATTTCTTGTTTTTTTTCTTGTTTTTTCTGGTGTTTTTTCCTCTTTTTTTGTGTTTTTCTTTTGTTTTTTTTCTCAATCGCCTAAATCGCCTTTTTTATCGCTCTTTTTTTCACTGGCTTTTCTTTTCTGTTCATTTTCTTATTACTAAAGTTTTGACTCTATTTTGATTATGATCAAAGTTCGATTTAAATTCATCTCTATTGAAATCAATTGAACTCCAAAATTATTGTATTTCGAAGGAGTTAAAAGAAAGAATGTTAAATTTCTATAGGAATATTGGATATTAAAATGGAGATGGTCAATTTTCCCATAAAATACTCATAATATTTAATACCCATAAAAACTTCACATGCTTTTTCTATCCTTTTTTATTATTTGACCTTTTGTTAATTTAATTTTAAAATTAAATTGACCAATTTATCCTTTAATTTAATGAAGGTATCTTGTTCTCTAATCTTCTTCTACTTCTCCTCTCCCCACCCCGTACTTCTCTTCGCAAAATGCTTTAAGTTAGCAACGTCACAAAATGAACAGAAAAAGATGGAAAAGGTGTGAATTGAACTGTTGATGAGCTTCATTTTGTGAACTAGACGCAAGAACAGCTTTTGGCATATTACAACCGTTGTTCTGGTTTGTATTCATTCAAAATTTCTTTAGTGAATTATTGAAAAAAAAAAAAAGAGGGCAACAAATTAGGAAAGAATAAGAGGTCTACCTCCATATGCCCCTCCGTGTAGTCTTTGTTCACTATATGTGAAAATACCCAAGGCAACACGGTGGCATTCGCTGCACCAATCCATCGCCAAAATGGTTGAATGAAATTGTAACTTGCATCCTAGAATCCGGCGAGTAATCGTCACCATGCCCGAGCAACATCATCTCATATGGTGCGTAAAGTAATTGTTCGAGATGGTTATGGTTGTGGAACCCATAATTGCATCGATTAGCAGTGATCGACCCAAACATCACGTGCACTGTAGAGAGAAATGCCATCGCTGTCGGATTTTGTTCTCCAGCCGTAGTGAGTTGGAGAAGACCGAACATTTGAATTGTCGGCCGGTACACAGTCGTGCACATGGATGTTGTGGATGATGACGTTAAATACTTAGTAGTAAACTGAATACTGGTACCAGTTCTTTTACAAAGAGTAGTTTTCAATTTTTTGAGACTCAATATTGCTTTTTTGGCTTCTAGGAATGTTGTTGTGTCAGCAGAATTTTAGTTAATTTCCTACCCAGTATAATTTTATTTAAATCATCTTGGTAATGAATTGGGTTTTATTGTAATCTACCTTTGTTTACTGCATAATTTTTCATATTGAAATTAAGGAATCAAATAACTTTTCATTTTTGCTTTTCTCATTTCTGGAGACAATAGGCACTATCAGCCTTGACAAACACATAACGAAAATAACATATAAAAAATTCAATTCTTTCTGTGCACCACACAAGTTTATCTCAGGTACAAATTGTGATTTTGGAGTGTTAAATACATACTACCAGTAAACACATTGGTACCTGTATCATGAGGCCCTAGACTTGAAGCTGTCGTAAGTAATGAAAGCATCTGCAAAATTTGAAGGTACAGGACACTTTAATTTAAATTAAAAGGCTATATTGATTAATATAATTTTTAAAATAATTAAATAATTAAAAGAAAAAAGAAAAAATAATGTAAAATTTATATGAGAATATTAAATATTACAATGTTTTTATATGTAAATTGATTATTTTAAAATTTTAGATGAGTACACTATTAAGTTTTCTCTTTTTTTAATACCTACTTATTGTTGTCGTGAAGATGAGAAGATCTTTGAGAGGATCTAATTATTGGGCTGAAAACGGTATGGATAATATCCAATATGTATTCGAAAAATTAAATATGAATATCTGATACTTGAATATCTACACTTGTGTAGATATGAATACTGATATGGTTTTATATTTCAATTATTTGTATCTGAATAGTAGATATATATCATATATTTTAATATATATTATTTAAAAAATGTGTTACTGGCCATTATAATTAGATAAATATTATGAATTTCAGTATTTAAAAAAAATTATATTATTTTAATAAATATTTGATCCGATTCGTATCCATATCCCGAAAATAAAAAAGAGATGAATTTGATTTTACCACACTATCCGCTCCGTTTTCATCCCTGGGCCCAACTAGCTTTATATATTTGTTATTACTGATAGCACACATTTTACTGAGAGAAATAATTCGTTAAAGATACCTCGGGCCCAATGTGGCCGTTCGGCAACAAAGTATTAAGAGTGAATGATTGAGCTTAAGGAGCGCTAAGGAACCGATGTTCAGTAGTCTTAATCTGTAGTGAAAGCTAAGGAAGCTAAAGAAAGAGGTAGAGGTGCCTTAAGATTCGGATAGAGAATTAAGATTCAGGCAAAATAAGGTTAAAGGAGGTGTTCTTAATCCACGCTAAGGAATAGGTGTTCGACAGAACTAATCGACTAAGGAAGCTAAAAGAAACGGATTAAGCTAAAAGAGGTTTAATTCCTTGTTGCGGAACAGCCCAATGAGATCAAGCCCATAGGCTCTATATTATGTTTGTTATTACCAGCAGCACGTTTTTACTCGGATAAATAAATTAGATCGCTAAAGACCTTTGCCCAATTGACTTTATACATTCATTGCCTACGGCCCATTCCAAAAAAAAAGGAAAAATTATGTATTTGTTATCACTGATAGGACGTTCACTAAGATAAATGATTAGTTCGCTAAAGATACCTCGTGATGAATTTAATTAATTAAACCAAGTATACCGGCTGTTACGTAGCTTGCATCTAAATTCTACAATTTTCAAAAAGAAGGAAAACAACAAAAGTTTCTTTAAAAGAGCAGTTATGCAAGTGACATCCGTGAATTCGGATTATCTGAAACATTTTTCTGTAACGGACTATGTCACAATCTGATTCTTTGGCATAATGATAAATTTTAAATTTTAAATACATTAGGCGATATTTAAATTTTATATAGTTTAAAAATATTTTATTATTTTATAATACAAAATAATCAGCTGATCAGGAATGTAGGATTGGAAATTCCATAGGCGCATTTCTCAAGGGACGGGATCACGGGATCCAATAAATACAACACCGCTTTCATACACCATTACTTTTGTTAGACTGACCATTGGGTCCCGGTATATATCCAACTCACGAAAGATAACCCCTTTCATTGTATCTTTAATACTAACCTCATTAATTAATTAATAGTTCCGTATTTAATTTCTTTGTTCTGCTCGCTCGCTTTCTTCTTCTCTCGCCGCACTGTTACGCAAAGCCCCCTGCCTGGCTGCCTTCCCCTATAAACCTCCTATCTCCTTCTTTCTCGACACCCCAAATCAGATGGCCAAAGCCGATTCGAGCCATAGCGAATCCGGCCGTAAAATCACAAGCGAGAACGCAAGAGACGACTCAGATCTCCCGCCGGACTCTGTAGTTATCCCTATTTCGCAAGATACCATCTGGCAAGATTTCAGCACCGCTTACGACAGTGAAGATTCGACCAAAGCATGTACCAATCCGAAATCCTACTCCAACCCGTTTCCATGGTCTAAAACTGGCTCCGCTTCCAATCGGGTTGCCGCCACGAATCTCAATTCTACGCCAATCATCGCTCTACCTGGCAAGATCCAACGGCCCGGGTTTTGTCACCGTCCGCCATCAATCTTTCCTAAGTGTCGCAATAACGGGTCCAAGAAGACGGGTCTGGCAGATTCCGAACCCGGTTCGCCTAAGGTCTCCTGTTTGGGGCATGTTTTATCCCAAAGAGAGAGGGGAAGGCGTAGGATACAGAGTCAAGAAAGAGGAGAGACAGAAAAGAAGAAAGGGGTTTCGTGCTGCGGTGGATTCAAATTAAAATTACATCGTGGCGGCAGCGACAAGAAGAGAATAGAGTCTAGAACGGACGAGGCCGAAGCCCGGCAGCCACGGCCGGAAAGATCTCACCCATCGACAGTGGTAGAAGTCAGGAGATCAACTGTGGAGGAAGTTCAGAAACCAGAGAAAGAAGAAACTAAGCCAATCCCAGAGGATGTTCAACCATCGCCGGAGAAGTCGGAGGTAGAGGCTGCACCTCCGGCGATGTCAGCGATGAAAAGGTTTTCTTCGGGGAGGAGAGCTGCGTCGTGGGGTGATGACGTGGTGGCTGAGAATCAGGGGCAGGGGGGACCAAAAAGCGATTGACTTGGCATGAGGCATGGAAGTGGGGACCACGCTGACTTGGCAGAAGGTTTGGGTTTGAAATTCTTCTTTTCTGAGGTTTATTTGTAATTTGCTCTCCCTTTTTGTTACTTGTTAGGTAAGAATTTTTTTATTTCAGGACCTCTTCATAATTTTCATTAGATATATTACAAACTGATAGTGATTTCGGGTGGTTTTGTATAAAGGTTTGTGTACATATAATTTGGATTGTTTAAAGACTTGCTTTTCTACGAGCAGGTGGGAACCGGGAATTGCTTGCCTATATCTCTGATTATGAAAAGAAAAAAACTAGAAAAGTGAGTTAATGTCAAAGAAAATTTGAATCGCCATCCTCTGAATCAGTCCACTTGCTGTCTCTCTCGCTGGTTGCTTAATTGCTCATTAAAAATTAGTTATAACTAGTTAATTATTAAGTAAAATTAGTTATTTATTTAATGAAGTAATAATGAGTCCGGCTAGTATGAATTTAAACCATTCAAACCGATTTAAAGTATGAGTGATGTGTTTACATACAAAATTTATTTATTTTTCGAGTTATTTTAGTACCAACTCAAGCGGTCAAAAATGTTGAAAAATGAATGCACTAAAATTAACTTAAAAACTCTCACATTTGACCATTTGACTTGATACTAAATAAATTTGAAAAATTATAATTTTGCATGTAAACACACAATTAATGATATACATCAGTCTGAACGATTTGGATTCATCGTTTGGAATAAGTTCGTTAAGTTTTGGAATTAATGTTATATAGGCTGAAATGACACTGATGTCCTCCTAGCCCGACTCAGTAATAATATAGCAGTTTAAAATTTATAATTTTAAAATTATACCAAAGAAAAAGTTTATGTTGGTGACATAAAATAACTACATTATATGTTTATAAGTAATATAATTTGTTAATCAAACATGTTAGTTAAAATGTCATATTTGTCGATATCATAAAAATAATTGATTTGGATAACATATTTGACTTAGTTTTTACATTGTGTTCGTCTAAAAACAATGGTGATTAAGCATGTAAGGTTTGTACAATACAACAGTCACTTTTTCATTTTAAATGATATATGATTGACAAATATATTCATTCAATTAATAATTACCTACTCATTCTAATATTTAACGATATATATTATTAACATGTAACTAGTTAAAATTTTAAATTAGAGGTGTCTTGCTAATAGTTAACGTTTAATAATAGAGATGTATTTTTCAACAATCTAGAAAGACAGGAACCGATCATTAACAAGTTGTTAATTATTTTTTTCCATTTAGAGGATCAAATGGAAACGTGGAAAACAATTTTGTTGGCGATAATAACTTGGAAAATAATATAAGGGGAATGAACATGAGTTTAACGGCAAGTATGTTATGTGCTCGCCAGTAGTTACATTGCCCATTACTAATTTACTGTTACAACATAGCATGCAATAAATGCCTGGTGGTTATTTGAAACCATTACTAATTTACTGTTACAACATAGCATGCAATAAATGCCTGGGGCGATTTTAAATTTGTGAATTTTAAATTCTTTTGGTTCACACGGCATATGAATTTTAGAATAACTTAAAACGCAAGAAAATAAAATGTTAACTATTTTATTATCCCAAAATGCGCTCTTTGGTAGATGATAGGTTCCATAAATCAAGAACATTTGATTAAAGGAGGAGTTTCCTTTGAACAATATACATGTAGCTTTAAACATTTTTGTGTATGATATTAGATTTAAATATCAAGGTAAGAGTATGAACACTAGGACTTAAGTTTAAACTCGTACACCGAAGAATGTTTAAACTTGCACAATCAATCAAAGTACTTATAATCAATATTGTGGTATTAATTAATAACAGCATCTTGATATTTATAGTCGATGTTTAGTTTTGGTTTGCAAGTTGCAACACATAATTAGGTTATTATTGTAGATAATTGATAGTGTAGATAATAAGACAACTATTTAATACTATTTAGGGAGGTTGTTGTGTTTGAAATTCGATTCATTTTTTTTTTTTTTGTAATTATTTGAAGTTAGAAGGTTTGTTCTCATGTGTATCTAGAAAATCTATTTGTTATAATTGAAATGAATTTGCTTGAAAAATTGTTTGTGCCGCTCTATTCAATTCTAAGATGAAAAATAAAAATCAATGTTTAAATCTTGAGCTATTAAATGGAAAGGATTTAATAATGTAAATATATAATTCATTGTTTTAATCTTGAAGTCATTGTTTTTGTCAAGTATCGCCCCATTAAATTACATTTTCTAATTTATTAAAAGTACGTTTAGCATCATTTTAATTGAGATTTGAGAGAGTTTCTGTGCAATCCATTTGCCAAAAAATAGCGGGAAGTTTTTAGTAAAATCTATAACTAAAAAAGTTAGCTCAAAACAAAATTATGCTTTATATTTTGTTTACAATTATCATATATCATATGTATATAATAAGTTATAAGTTTCTCATACATAATCGTCGGTCATTTAGGACAAATTTTATAAAAAAAAGAAAACAAATTAAGCATATCGTCCTTGCTTTATAGCGACAAATTCGTTTTTAAGATATAATTTAATAATATTTAAAATTTATCATTCATTTACAAAATATATATATATTTCGGAATTTTTTTTATATATAATACGAATAATATCATAATGTTTGACATTTTGTTAAATCCATGACATTTGAGCTGTTTAGGTGTGTTTTACTAGGTCTTTGACTACGGTGGCGGAGTCATATTGAAGGAATGGGTCAATTGACTCGGGCTTAATTTTGCTGGAGCTCATTAAACTTTTTTTTTTTTTTCACAAATTAGTCATTTAAGTTTGATTTGTGTTAATCAAGTCACTCAATTATTCATTTGTCTCAATTAAGTCACTCAATAACTTTTCTGTCCAAAATACTAATGGAATGAGAACAGAATATTCTCATTTTGTTAGCATTTTGAACGGAATATGCTCATTCCGTTATTTTCGGACAGAATGAGCATATTTCATTAGTATTTTGGACATAAAAGTTATAGAGTGACTTGTTGGGACAAATGAAAAGTTCAGTGATTTGGTTAGAACAAATCAAACTTAAGTGACAAATTCATGACAAAGAACAAAGTTTAGTGGCTTCCAGCGAAATTTACCCCTCATTTTTTTTCCAAATTTTTTATACTTATACCTTATTTTCTATATAATTTAGAATAAAATATTATGAATAATATAAAATTAATTTCATTGGACAACATAAAAACTTATATGTTTGATCCTCATTCACTCTTGATTTCATAACTTAGAAATTTCAATTAAGCTCCTTATTAATTGTAAAAAAAAAAAATGTGTTAACCGGAATCGAATATAATTCAGGAATATATTAAAAATTAATATAAATACAATACGAATATATATTCAAAACTTTGTTATTGTAATGATTGCCAGAAGCCGTGCAAGGGTGAGTTTCTATGATGTATGCTTCTTGGAAAAAAAACGAATGGAGACTAAGAGTTGAAAGGACTCCAAAAATGGGTACATACGAGTGGAGAAAACGAGTCAACAACGATTGTCAAAAATTATCAATGGAATCATATGCCATTGAAAGTTGAAATACCAACCAACCCAATAATTTAAAAAAATATTATATTGATAATTAATTTCGCGAGCTTTTTGTTTATCAATTTAGGAGTTAATGAACAATTATTGAACCCGAAATAAAATTTTCCGATGTTTGGTTGGAAGTTAGTGCTCTAAATGTTTGTTTCCTCAATTTGGTGGATGGTTATAAAAAAATATGCACAAGCTTTGGAGCATATGCACCGAAAAAAAAGTATTGTTAATATATCCCCATATGACATGTATTTTTTTTTTTTTGAGCAACCCATATGACATGTAAACGCACAATTTTATGTCCACAACTAAACTAACGACTAATGGATATAATTGTGATTAGGTTAATAAAATTAATAACTCGGTTTTCTATTGTGTCAGATTACATGTACAAAATCTTATCAAATAGTATAATCGAGTGTCGATCTGCAGAGAATAAGATTTAAGTTCTTGAGCAATTGAATTACAACATTTTAAAAGGTTAAACAAAATCTGAAACTTGAGAGTTGTTGGTTTTGATCTTTGTATTTGGCAAAATTAAAAGTAAATAAAATAAAAAAGATAATAATGTGAATTCCTAGGATTTTGACTTACCATTGTTGTTTCAATCCATTTTGGTTTCAATTCTATTTGATGTTGGTTTTCAGATGTAGTATGAGGATTTCTAATCAAATTTAGTGACTGCCACTTTCGCACTGTCATAGTCACCCTACCTATCAAGAGATCCGGCTAAGACTTGGCTTAATTGGTGCAAAGAGTTCCGTGATTAGCCCAAAAAAATTTCAGACTTCACTTACTGGGTACATCGCCCTACTATCTCGGTTCTATTGAGTGTTCCCATGATAAGGCACGACAATACGACATTCATCTGCAAATGTCGAGACTCCCGTGTATACTTTTGTTGTCCAACTAATGGTATCTCCAGCTAATGTCTCCTCCACTAGTCTAATATTTTTATTCTCCTTATCCTAACTCAGTTAGCCCAGTGGTGACTATCTTTCATGTGTGGCCATCACATTACGGTTGAGACTAACAAACGAAATCAAGTAAGAATGAACATAAAGCGCAAAAGCAATCAAATAACAAAAGACTAAATAATGGTCTGTATTGGGTCTTTGGTCCGTACCAGAGACTTAATTCCGATGCTGTGCAATTCCGATCTACTCAATTCTTTCTCCATATAATGTAAAATAGCTCCAAAATATAATTTCTGCATTAAAACACAAAGTAGAGCTACAATAACATTTTTCACGTAATAATTAGATATAAAAGTAAGAAAATAAGACAAAACTTAAAACAAAATTTAAGATCGTTTTGACCTTGATCAATGACGTCACTGATGGAAGCAGGCCCCATGCTGATTTTATTTTATTTTTATTTTTATTTGTTTATTCTAATTTCAACTTTCAAGTAAGGTATCCTGTCAATTATCAAGCACAGACAGAAAGAGAGTCCGAGTCGGTCGCTGTGTGGAGAATTTTTCATTTATAGAAATTAATTAAAAGTAATATTGAAAATGGACCGACATTTTTAAAAATACCCCAAGTTAATTACAGATTAATAAATATGCCCACGGTTCCCGAAATTTTTTAAAAATGCTCAAACCGGTCATTTAATGGCCGGTACCGAATAAATCTCCCAACCGGCCATTAAATGGCCGGTACTGAAATTTTTTTTTTTTTTTTTTAGAAAAATAGCTAAAATACTGAAATCTAACACTAAAAAATTGAATTGTTTTGTTAAATATTTGTTAGATTACTTTTTTCATAGCATATTTATACTAAAATACACTATGAATAGGACCGATTTTGTGCTAAAATATGCAAAATCCGAGATTTTTATTTTTACCCAAAACAGAAAATATATATAAAATAGAAAATATATATAAAAGATACAGAAAATATATATAAAAGATACATCAAAGACCCTAAAAACTTTAAAATTATAAAGAAAGGTCCAAAAGTCCATGAAGGAAGACTCGGATCGCGAATCTGAGCCCGCAAAATAGGCGAAACTGATCATAGATGGGTTTTGGATCCGGTTTTGGGCTGTGGAGATCCTGTCAAAATTTCAGCTCGATCCAACGGACGGATCAAAAGTTACGCTCCTTTTCATGAAGCATGCACAGGCCCATATTGCATCATTTCCGATTAAGATTTTCATTTATATTCTTCAATCTACGTAGCTTAGTAAATTACCGTATTTTAGCATAATTCTACATAATTATTGTAATTTCAGCATTTTAGTAAATTTACTGTATTTTAGCATAATTATTGTAATTTACCGTATTTTAGCACAAAATCGGCTCTATTCGTAACATATTTTCTAACAAATATTTAACAAAACAATTCGATTTTTTAGATTTCAGTATTTTAGCTATTTGTCTCTTAAAAAAATTTAACATAATTTAAAGTAATTTAGTGTCAATCAGCATAAATTAACATAATTTCAAGTAATTTAGCGTATTTTAGTATAAATATGCTATCAAAAAAGTAATCTAACAAATATTTTAAAAAATAATTCGATTTTTTAGTCTTAGATTTCAGCATTTTATCTATTTATGTACAAAAAAAATTAAATGGCCGGTTCCCCTCTTTAATAAAAAAAAAAAAATTGCGGGACCGGCCATTAAATGGCCGGTTTGGGTATTTTTAAAATTTTTCGGGAACCGTGGGCATTTTTATTAATATGTAATTAACTTGGGGTATTTTTAAAAATGTCGGAAAATGGATGAATGGTTCTAGTATTTTGATATTATAGAAAAAATGAATTAATGATTCTACTTTTTTGATGTATTCCACGTGGTTCGCCACGAAAAATTCTTCATATTTATGAAATATAAGTTGGAGGTCAAGTCACCTAACACATTTCAAATATTTGTGTATTAATACAGAGAAATTCCTCATTTTATGGGTTTCGAACCCATGACCTCCCACATGAAAGTCATGTGCCTTTGTCACTAGACCAAAGACAGATTCTTAAAAATCCTTCATATTATTATTTTATTTCTAAAATTGTCTAAAGAAACCAAATACGATTCGATTTCTTTTACGGAATCAAAATTTTCAAACAATCAATCCATTTTCCTATATTATTTTTTAAATAAATTTTCATAAATAATTTTTATTTTTTGCATTGTGATGTTTGGGTAAAATTTTAGATAAGAGTAAATTTCACCGGAGGTCACTGAACTTCCTTCTTTGTTTTGAATTGATCATTCCAGTTTGATTGTTTCTTTGTAGTCACTGAATTTTTATTTACACTAATCAAGTCACTCTATTTCCTTTTCTATTTAAAATACTAATAGAATATGCTCATCCATCTCCATGTTATTTTATATTTTGTTAGTATTTTGAACAAAAAAAGTAATGAATTGACTTAATTTGTATAAATAAAAAGTTTAAAGGGTACAGAAAAAAAATTAAATCAAATTTGAGTAATCACATTGTAACAAGTAACAAAATTTAGTGACATACAAATTTACCCTTTAAATAATATTTTGAGATTCAATGTGTATAATTTCGATACAATCTAACTATATATGTACTGTATGGTTGCCTCCAAATCAATAGAAAGATATTATCTTTAGGTTTATTATAAAATGTTCGTAAAAATTCAGATATGAATCGAGTATAATATATAAATATTTGTAAATTTTATTTAATTCGTCAAATTATTAGGAAAATACTGAAAATAACAATAACACGGCATTTAAAAAACTTATTAATATGTTAATGAGTTAGAAACTACAAGAAGAAACTCTCCATCAAGAAAATTAAATAGAAACTGACTTCAATATTTAAGATTTTTTTTTTTGAAATCATGGGTTGGGGGTCAAGCCGGATCCGTATCCTCTGCATTAACTCAAAAGGTAATTCTTTTGAGTTAATGAATTTCAATTGTTTGATTTTAAACGGAGCCAATCCGGTTCGTGTCTATAACATAAGGGCCCTTTAATATTAGTGCAGATCCAGTTTGCACGGATTTTAAAACATATCGGATGGTCGAGCTGTATTAACTCAAAAGATTCCCTTTTGAGTTAATGCAGAGGATACGAATTCGGTCAAGCCACTCAACTCACTTTCAAATTCATATGTATAATGAGTAGAACTAGGGTGCTCCTAAGCTCACCAAGGCCTTCGTGAGCGTGACTGTAAAACCTATCAAATTGACTTCAAACGACATTTTCAAACCGTTAGATGTTCAATCTATATTAAAATGTGCTTGGAGTCCAAATTTTACATTTTTTGGAATTTTTTTACTATTTATTAAGATAGTTTGAAAATCGCTGTTTTTATTAAAATTCTGCACCATTGAAAAACAGCGATTTTCAAACCATCTTAATAAATAGTAAAAGAATTCCAAAAAATGTAAAATTTGGTCTCCAAGCACATTTTAATATAGATTGAACATCTAACGGTTTGAAAATGTCGTTTGAAGTCAATTCGATAGATTTTTAAGTCGCGCTCACGGAAGGCCTTGGTGAGCTTAGGAGCACCCTAGTTCTACTCTATGTATAATATAGATGATTAATTTACTCACTTTGTGGATTTCGAATTCATAACCTCTTACATAAGAGCCGTGTACCTTTGCCACTGGACCAAAGACAAATTCTTCAATATTTAAGATCATTAAAAACTCAAAACCGTCTACATCAGTTATTCAATTAATTATATTATGTCAACGACTTACAAAAAATGTCAAGACGCAAAGCCAGCCAAACAAGTACCAACATTTTCTCATTTCACGTGAACCGTATATAAACTTAAAAAATATTTAATAAAGTTTTATATCTAATATGTTCTCTAATTTTTTCTTCTCTTTCTTATTTGACTAAAAATTAAGTATTCATAGTTAATGAGTTATTTAACTAGATAATACTCTCATTTTTTTTCTCTCCTTCAATTCTGTAGCACCTAGTGCTGCTAGCTATCAATTTTTAATAGAGAAAATTAATTATTTGTCACTCCAAAACTTTCAAATTGTAAAAATGTCACTCTAAACTTCATTAATTTCTAATTTTGTCATTTATACTGTATTTTTATATTATTTTTATTAAAAATTAACTGAAAAAAAATACTGTTTTAGTATACATATTTCTATATTTCTGATTATACCCTTCCAACATGAACTCACCTCCTCCCTAATCGCCTTTTTACCTTGGTTGGCGCTTGGATTTTTTCCTTGGATGTGATGTGCTGTGTTGTCGCCTTCGTGCCTTCTTGCTTGACCTGTGGCCTTCGTGCTTGATCTGTGGCCTTCTTGCCTTCTTGCTTGACCTGTGGCCTTGCGCCTTGTTTCTATTTGGTGGTTGTGCATTTGACCTGGGGCCTTGAACCTTTTTCTTTATTTTGTCGGCCTTCGTGCCTTGTGGGTTTGCAGTGGTGTATGGCTGACGCGGAGGGGCTGCCTACTCAGGGCGATTGAGGCGGAGGGGCTGCCTTCCGAGTAGGAGGCGTAGGGTTCGTAACTTGAGAAGGATATTTTAGTTCTAAATTTTTTTTTTTAAGAAGACTAATACAGTATAAATGACAAAATTAGAAATTAATGAAGTTTAGAGTGACATTTTTACAATTTCAAATTTCGGAATGACATTTTTACAATTTAAAGGTTTTGGAGTGACAAATAACCAATTTTCTCTTTTTAATATGAAAACAAGATAGATGGAGGTGCTTCCCTGACAATCAGAATGTCAGAAGGAGGGACTTGTCAGCAACGTCTTCCTGTAGGGTCACTTGTCTAGATGCAAGCCGATCTTCAGCATGCAGTGACCCTACAGGAAGACGAGCCATCGGGCTCATCAGATCCACGCTCTGCTGGTCCTGGAAGAAACTTAGAAGTGTGCCTTCATCTTGTTTTCATATAAAAACTAAATAACTGGAGGTGTCAGGTGCTCAAATCATGCTTAAAAAAATTAAAGGAGAAAAAAAAATAAGGGTACTATTGAAAATAATAGATTTAAACGATTCATTTATCATGAATAATTAATTTTGTAGGCAAATTAGAAAGAAAAGAAAAGATTGAAAAGTATATTAAATATAATAGAAAAGTACATCAATAAAAAAAATTGAAAAATTCTTTAAGATACATGAAAAAGTAGAGATAGGAGTAGGTCCGATGGTCATCGGACCTACATTTAGGTTCAATTAGCTCTAGGACCGTGGATTAGCATCAAGATCTTTGAACACGGAAATTGATACAGACTTGCACGTATTTTGATGCAGAGCACACGCATCTTGATGTAAATCGAATGGTCATCACACCCATCGAACCAAGATAGGTCCGATGGGCGTCGGACCTAATCTGATTCCGAAAAAGTAACCCTTAACTGAAAAGATACGCAATATAACCACTAAAATTACACACAAGTCAAAATAAATAAATAGATAAAATCTTGGTGTCTGTCAATGTCGCTATGCTTTCAAAATTATTAACGAAAAGGAGGCGCAATGAACACATAGCCACAAAAATATGTAAAAAGTCGCCATCATTTTACGCAGTGGCGATGTTCTTTTATCATCACAATTAATTTCAATTTTTGATGGCTTCTTTTTCATATAGTTCATCATAATGAAAAGAAAAATAAGAATATCGGTGGCGATGTTTTAATTATTTTAGGTTCTATATTATCAATATGTTTTCTTCAAGCATAATGAAATTAAAAGCACCACATTAGTAAAATACGACGAGTTTAACTATATTAATTTATCATTTCAAATTTTTATTTTAAAATTTTAAAATTAAATGCAAAATATTTGTTAGCACAAAGCACATCGCAATATTTCATTTCACAAATTAGTTCTACCAAATATTTGATAATGAAATAGAATATTGCAATAAATATTTAGTCTCCTCAAGATGATTATTTTTTTTCTTAACAGAATTAATCATTTGGTTCTCTCAATTATTTCTCAAACTTAAATTGGTTAGCTTTTCCGGTTAAATATATATACACAATTATTGTAACATTTAAAAAATCCTCAACTAATTGCAACCGATTTTCTTACAAGGAGACTTAAATCAAATCAATAAAAGAGTAGGGTTGAAATGCCTCTTTCTTTTTTGATCCAATCATGCTTCATATCCTTATCTCTGTTTTCAAAATTCAGTAGCGGTCGAAAAAAACGTTCGTGAAGAGATATGTGGATTAAGGGTTATGTTTGGTTGGGTTGAGAATAGGCTATTTTTGAAGTTAGGAAAGACCAAATTTTATATAGTTTTTTTACAAAAATATTATTTTTAAATAGGTACAAAATTACTATTTTATAAGATTTTGACCATCCAAAAAAGTTAAAACTATTTTAAAAAATAATAATACCGATCACCTTTTTCTTTCATTAAATTTCAAATTTAATCATCTTAAGGATACTAAGAATTGACGAAACTCTATATAGCAACGCATTTATTTAGATGATGATTCTTAGAATTCAAATGAGACAAAATAAGTTGTAACAATTTCGATTGATTGTTAAAGAATTGAGGATTATAATTATTACTATCATAATTATTATTAGTTATATATTATTATTGTTGTTTGAAATTATTATTTTGAATTCTACTTTAATAAAAGTATTTTAGTTTTTACAGAGATTAGATTATGAGTGGGCATCTACCATGTTTTGTCGGCCATGAATTAGGGCAAGGGGCTAGTAAAATTGGCTACGATTATAGCTTCATTGGGTCAAGTGAAAATGACATGAAACTGTTTGTTTGTTTCATGGCAAGTAGGTTAAGTTATTTTCAAATACATCTACAAATTTATGATGTAATTGATACATGAGTAGGGTTAAAATGCATTATTGGTTTTGTGTTCCAATCATGCTTTACGTTTTTTTCTCCGTTTTCAAAGTTCGAACAATCGATCTGAACTGCTCAATATGATCTTCATATTAAAATGTGCTTGGAGACAAAATTTTATATTTTTTGAAATTTGTTTACTATTTTTTTAGATAGGTACAAAATCACTGTTTTGGATGGTTCAGAATCTTCTGAAAACTGTGATTATTTAAATAAAACAATTTTAAATTTGAGTTAATTTGAAATCTAATTGGTTATTCATTATACAATTATTGAAACTCCATATAAAAAAAGTTAAATTGTTTGATAGTATAAACATCTTTTAAATGGACTCAAATTTGATATGCATTTTATATAAATAATTTGAGAACATATCTATAATTTTAAATTTTAAATGTAAACAGGGAAATCAAATATATGTATTATCAAAGTTAAGTTTACTATAAAGAAAGAATATAAACTGAAATTACTCAATAATTTGTGAAAAAGAGAAATCGTTGACAAACAGATTAGAGAAACGACAGGTGAGTAATTGAAAATGATGACACGACTAAAGAGGTTTTGATGATTGAATCATGCGTGGTTGCAGGAAGGAACCAACTCCGCTGTTCTCCAAAGTTCTCCCTTTGGAGAACAGCGGAGTCGGATCCGTTGCAGGAATGGAGTCAAACTTTCACACAAATATTTTCTATTTGGATCCAGACTGTTTGATCAAAATCCACACGAATATTAAATAAGCCTCATGTATTATACCTCAGATAAGATTAGCCGGATTCTAATCGGACGGTCCGGATCAAACCAGAAATGTTATGTTTACATTAGGCTATGTTACCCCGATACTTCATATATATGATCCCATATCCGTATCCGATACGTATTGTATTGTTGTATTGATACTAGTATTGTATCGCCCGATACCCGTATTATGTTGAAAATTACAGTATCATTGTATTCTGTATCGGAACTGATATTATACCCAATACCAGTATATATATTCATGCAGCACAGGGTGATATGAATTCGGTTGAATATGAGTAGTGTATTGCAAACGGGCCGGTCCGGTCCAGATCTGGCTGGTCCACAGTTCTCATGGGTCCACGGGTCTACACGGTACGGGTTTGGCGGGTCCTACTTGAAATAGTTGGCCCAAACCCGTGCTAGGACCATGGTCCAGATTCACACGGTCCAGTCCGGTCCAAGGTCCGGTCCGGTCCGGTCCGTACGGGTCCACGGGTCTTTTTTTTTTAAACAGCTTAAATTGTTAAAAAAATAAAAAAAATTAGAACCATCAGATCTATTTTTATATGGGTACGGGTCCAATTTTTTTCCTTGACTTAACAATTATGAGATATAATATAAAAATCATTTGATCGTTACTTTTTAAAATTTTAAATTAAATTTAGAAGTATTTTGAAAATAGAAAAAAGTGTTTAGATATATTTTATTATTTCAAAGTTACCCTCTTCTTTTATTCAGGGCTTGGAACCGGCTATGTAAAATAACATAGGCGGAGTTCTAACTTTTTTATTTTGTTAGTAATTTTTCTTTAAAATGAATAATTTAAAAAAGTAATTGAAATGTTTAGAAATTTATAATTTTAAAAAATAACCATAAAGATTAAAAGAAGTTAGAATTTATACCGATACTACCTATTTAGAAGTTGTTGTTCATATACCATAGTTCGCTCTCTTGAGCATTGTCTGAATCCTCCTCCGCCTCGGTACCGCTTTCTTGAGTTTCGACACTGGATGATGTTGCTTCCATGGATCCATGTTGCGTGCGAGTTTCAGCATCAATCCAATCTTTCAAGCACACAAGTCTCTCGAAAACACTTGCACCCAACTTACTGCGTTTATCGGTGAGGATCCTGTTCGCCGAACTAAAACATGATTCGGAAGGGACGATTGACACGGGCACGGCAAATATGTCGCGGGCCATCATCGCTAGCGTTGGATAGACACTTGCATTCTTCTTCCAGTACTCCATGACGTCAACGAATTCATGTTCCATCATCGCCAAACAATAGCTTATTAATTCGTTTGTGCTACTTTGGGATATTTGCGGGTCTTCATCATCCTGCAAATCCAATAACAATCCACTACTGCTGTTGCTCCTGCAAATCCAATAAAAACACATGTATATTTATATTCATACCTAACGCTGCGACGAGTCGAAGACGGTTGATTGATATTTCGTCTTGAGTTGTACAAGTTGAACATCTCATCCAATGCTGAGTTCACGCGTGCCTCCTCGAATGTTGAGTCTAAATGTAGATTATTCTTGTACCTTTGAAGCATTTTTATCGTGAAGTTCTTATTGAATGACGGATGGAGGCAATTTGCGATAATGGTCACGAGGGGTACATCTTCCCAATATTTCAGAAATTTATCTTTCATGGCTACTACGATTGGTTGGAGAGAGGAATCGTAGTTTTCTATATCTTCCATCTAACGATATACCTTGGAAATCATGTAGAGATGGTGAATCAACTCATGTGCCGCCGATGTGTACGAGCATGATAGTTTGACGGTTGCACTGAAAAAGGATCCAAGGAATTTTTTTAGGGTTACTATTTGGTTCCATTCTCCCTCGGAGAATAACAATTTACTTCCCTCGTCGGATGAGTTTCTCAAGATCTCCGCTATAGCATTCTTGTAAGGAAGACATCGGTGGAACATCGTATAGGTAGAATTCCAACGGGTATCTACATCCCAAGGTACTCTCAATTTACTCAAACCCAACCAGACAAATTAAAAAAAAAATCTAACAAATTTAAAAAAAAATCTAACAAATTTAAATTTAGAAAAAAAAATTTCAAATTTTAAATTACTCTACAAAAATAAATCTAACAAAAAATAAACCTAACATTAAATTTAAATTTTAAATTACTCTACAAAAATAAATCTAACATAAACTAAATCTATCATTCAATTTAAAATTTAAATTACTCTACAAAAATAAATCTAACAAAAAATAAATCTAACATTAAATTTAAATTTTAAATTACTCTACAAAAATAAATCTAACATTAAATTTAAATTTTAAATTTCTCTAAAAACTAAATCTAACATTAAATTTAAATTTTAAATTTTAAATTTCTCTACAAAAATAAATCTAACATTAAATTTAAATTTTAAATTACTCTAAAAAAATAAATCTAACATTCAATTTTAATTTTAATTACTCAACAAAATCTAACAAAAAATAAATTTAACATAAACTAATTCTAACATAAAATAAATCTAACATTCAATATTTCAATTTAAATTACTTTACAAAATCTAACAAAATTTAGTCTAACATAAACCAAATCTAACCTTCAAATCTTGCGAGAGGTGCCAAAGTGCCAAATTTGCAACTAATTTTTTTTTTGGAACAATGAAATACGGATTTAGGCAGGTCTGGGAGGGTCCGGGTACGGGCGGGTTAGGTCCGGGTTTAGGCAGTCCTGTCCGGGTATATGCGGGTTGGGTCCAGCTCTACACGGTGGGGTCCGGGTTTGGTCCGGTCCGGTTCTACACGGTTCCACGGATTAGTCCGGTCCGGTTCTAGTGAAAAATTTCGACCCAAACCCTTGCTAGACCTGTTTCTAGCCACGGTCCAGTTCGGTCCAGATTTGGGTGGCGGTCCGAGACGGTCCGGGTCCGAACCACGGGTGGTCCGGTCTGGTCCTGAACCGGCTGGTCCATTTCAATACACGTGGATTGAAATTGAAATTGAAGCATAAAGGCGAATGGATGATTGGAAATCATTGAAAATGAATAAGGCGTGGATTGAAATTGAAGCCTGCTCGCATTGGTCCAGCGGAAAGTAAAAGGACGTCTAGGCGCTATCAAAAAGATAAATTTTTGAAGTCTATAATGGGGAGTTGGGGACTGTACGAGTAGCAGTGCGGTGAGTCTGTCTACCCTAAGTGCGTATCCTCTGAGATATCTCAATTTTTGCATGACCGACGTGTACGGTGTCTATTCGGGAATAGCGCGGGGGCAGTATTATTTTGCTTCGAGATTCGTGCAGAACGCATTTGAACGGTTGAGATTTCTCCAGAAAATACTCAAAAGTTTGAGATATCTCTGAGGATGTGAATTTGTTTGCCGGTCGGTGCAAAATTGAAGTATCAAAAGAAGTAGACTTTTGCTCCTATAAAATTACTTCTCTGTTCCTAGTGTAGTCCCATTTCTTATAAAAAGTTATCAATGAGAGTTCTTTTTAAATAATAACAAAATTATTTCCGAAATCTAACTGCGGGAAACATTTTTGAATTCATACATTTCAGGTAAAAATATATTTTGAAATATTACCAGTACAGATATTGAAAGTATGCATTACTTACTAATTGATTCTTACATGATATTATCAGTATCCTTATCCTGTTTAAAACTTTGATCACAAAGCAGTAAAGCATCAATTGGAAATAATCATCTTGGGTTAAATCAATGTTCATTTTTGGTTACATGATACATTATGCTTACACTAAAGTCTTTTAGGACCTGTTCAACCCAATTACTTTGTACGTGGGAAAAAAAAAAATTTAGTTTGAGGTCGTGTTTTCTGTCCCACGTGCACGGTAATCGGTAGTTCAAAAATTTCCAAATCCCGTTCCTATTTCCGTTCCCCTCCATCTGCCGAACAGGCTCTTATACTATGGGTTTTATACATCCTGGGTTTCATTCCACTTGAGTTGGGTCATTTTGGTACAGATCTGGTTCAGCTTTGGTTAAGGAGTTGAGTCTTTTTTTTGTGAGTTATTTTTTTTTATCTCTAAGATACGAAATTTCTAATATAGGTCGCAGTAATAAAATTTGTGAAATGTTGGATATTCGGAATATATTTAATTTGTTCATGTTTGACTTGAGAACTATGAAAAAGAATACCATGAGATATTTCAATATTTATTGTCACAATGATTGTATGCATTTGCTTATACTTTCATTTTGCTGAATTTCGATTCCGATTCCGATTTCAGTTCGTTTTTAAGGGGACTATCTACTACAATAAGTAAACACATGAAAGAAATAAAAATGTACCCACACCAATATACACTAAAAAGACAGTTACGGCGTAACCGCAACGACATACCTAGTGAATCATAAAGAAATTGAATCAGATTATACTTGTTTAGGGAAAATTGGTTATTTGTCACTTCAAAAGCTTCAAATTTGAAAAATATCATTCTGAATTTTGAAATTGTAATAATGCCACTATAAACTTGATTAATTTCTAATTTTGCAAATGCCTAAAATACCCTTGCGTGACTTCTCTTCTTCCCCTTTGGTATCACACAAACTAATTTTGCCATTTCCACTGATTTTCGTTGATTATCAAAGCCTAAGGCTTTGATTGTGCTCGGATTGCGATACCCACTCCTCTGTTGCCTTTCTTTGGCTGTGATTTGTGCAAGATGGGAGCCCCTGTTCTGTTGCTGATTTGGTGTTTAGAGGTGACCTTGCTGAGCGGTGCTCGTTGTTTGAAAGGAAGTCGAGAAGCGAGGCGAGACGACCTCGGTACCGGCTGCCTCGTCCAAAACAGAAATACAGAAATTTCACCTGAAGGGTATAATCGGAAATACAGAAATACGTATTCCAAAATAGAATTTTTCAGATTATTTTTAATAAAAATAGTATAAGAATTGTATAATTGTGGCAAAATTAGAAATTAACCAAGTTTATAGTGGTATTATTACAATTCCAAAATTCAGAATGGTATTTTTCAAATTTAAAGTTTTTGAAGTGGCAAATAACTAATTTTCCCTTGTTTATTAGTTTATAGTACCAAATAAAAATCTAATATTACTTCAATAAATAAGACTCGGACTCTTGTCGTTTGTTGTATTCTTAGAGTACCACCTTAATTAATATCACTCTGTCGGATATATTTTTTGAGTGATGCTATAGTAATATGTATAATGCGAATTGGTATGTAATATTTTTAATTTTAAAATTTAAATAGTCAATCTGAATCATTTAACATGATCTTTATATGAAAATATACTTGCAGACTAAAATTTATAGTTGTTTTAGAATTTTTTTTATTTTTTATATAGATGGAAAATTATTACTTTTGAAATGGTCTAGAATTTTAGATCAAGTGATTATCTACCTATCTACAAAATTAATAAAAAAAATTGTAAAACATATAAAGTTTGATCTACGAGAACATTTTCATATTTTCAGAAAAGATCATATTAAACAGTTCAAATCGACAATTTTGAATTTTAAAATAAAACTATTGATCCATAGTACGGGCCAATCCGCGCTATGCATAGTTTCATAGCCACTCGTATTCTGTTGTCATGTTTTAATTTTAATCCCTGTGATATTAGTCAATAAATAAGGCCTGCAACTTGGCCGTCAACTAGGGGTGCAAATGGATCCGGATACGGATCGGATAGTGGTAAAACTATATCTGTATCCGCTTTTTTTTTCGAATACGGATACGGATCGGATATTAGACGGATACATACAGATACGGATTGGATATCGGATATCCGTAGATAATATATTAAAATTATATGATATATATCTACTATTCGGATACGGATAATTAAAATTTAAAAACATATCCGTATCCGTATCTGCACAGATCTTCGGATATCGGATATCCGTATTTAATTTTCGGATACGGATCCGGATCCGGTCGGATATTATCCGATCCATTTGCACCCCTACCGTCAACCCACAGAGAGGAGGCTCTTGACGTGCATGCTGCATTCAGTTTTGTCGGACAGAGATATTGGCAGTGATGTTTTTGCAGCGACATTTGATCCGCAAGTTCAGATCCAAGACGACGTAGAGGCCAAGCCCAATACGGAGCAGCACTTCTCAGTCCCTCAAGCCCAAAATTACTCAGGGGGCCTGTCTATATAGGCCTGCTAATATCAAACTCTCAAGCCCAAGATGGATGAAAAGCATAGGGCCAGAAATAGGTAACCATTACAATGTATGTTAGGAATAAAAAAGACCAAAATATTAATTGTTGATTAACAATAAAAAAAAAAGCATATACAATAAGACGAGGAATGCAGGAATAAAGCATAGGAAAATAATACACTGAAATATATCAAATTGGAATAGCAAGATAACAATTCAAATTTTTTTTTGATAAAAAGGCCTAGGCCCATTTCATTGAAGAAAAAGTTAACTTACATCAAAATTGTTCATATCCTACTCAGATAACAACCAAAATATCCCTATTGATCAACTGGTACCGCAGCTTATCAGCTGGTACAGCAGAGATAACAATTCAAATTAACACAAGGAAAATATTCTTTTCCCATGGGATGTCATGTCAGTAGAAAATTTTGATCGTTCAAATTAGATTAAAAAATTCAAAAGCAATGAAAAATGCTTTGTAGGTCAGTCAGGGTCCACTGGTTTCTTCTCAGCTAAGTATCATTAAATTGATAAATTCCCTCTCGACCTTTTCTTTACTTTTCAACTGACAATGCAAAAATAGTCCCAGATTTAGGACAGCTACCCAAGCCTGGAGCAGGTTTTTGGTTAAAGTTTGTGGAATTTTATACTACTTAATTAGCTATTTGATGTAATTTTGCTTGGCCGTGTTTGATTGAGATTTTTGAAGTGATCACTGTTAGGGTTTTAATTATGCCCCTCATTTAACCAGAATTGAGGAGATGAGAATCTTTTTTGTGTGTCCCAATCAAGATAATTTCAATTTTGTTAACTACAGGTTAGTTATATGATAAAGGATTGTTGTTTGGATGCTTCATCCTACAACTTTTCTTCTTTGTAGAAAGCATGCATGGAGTCATTAAATCTTATTTATAATCGGCATTGATTTCACAAAGAGCATTGAGTGGACAGATTGTCATCAAATCCTACCCCTGATTAATCGTCCGTCTCCCTTACATACTTTTTATATGTTATACATTTTCTTTTTCTCTTGTGTTGTTCTTGATGATTTTGCAGCGACCATATATGCAGCAACCTGTGATTTAGGTTCAGGAATCTGTGCTTTGATAAAGTAAGAACTTACTAAAATTATTATATTTGGGTGGGGAGAAAACGCATAACATTTCAAGGGATTGAAGGCAGTGCTGCCAAGTACTAACTCTTTATTCTCCTCAGTGCTAAAACTGTTTCCAGATTGAACAGGGGACCAAGTAATTTGGAACATCACTTTTGTACAGATGTTCAGATCATCTCTGAGGAGGAGCAGATCAGGGAATTGGATAAAGATCTTTTAGAAGATTTGTACTGAACATATTTGGTTCTAATTTTGTATTGGTTTGTAATACTGACAAGCAATATTGATAGTTTTGATGTCTAGTTAGCAAGGCTAATTTGGTTGAAACCGCAAATGTTCAGCTAGCTTCATATCAAAACATTACTTGCAAAAAGGAATTTTGAGATAGTATTGTGAAGGTGCAAAAGCACAAGTGAGGGGGTTGCTGGTTGGAGGGAGAGAAGAGAGCGATATCGCTGAAGGGTGGGAGAGAGAGAAGGGTGAAAAGAAATTAGAAGTAATTTCATAAATGCAGCGGTTGTGAAATTAAAATTAAATTAATTTCTATTAGGTTCTTGACTGAAACCCATATTTTGTGTAAACTGAGCTATAAGAAATGAAGCAATAACAGGATAACTGAAACAAAATAAAAAAATATTATTTTTCCAATAGATGACATCCTGTTTTGCAGAAATTTTATCACAGAAATCAGATAAAAAAAATTAAGGAAATGCAGTTGCATAATGATAAATGTAAATAATTATCTATGAGAATCGAATGCTTGTACTTCGGGCTGCTGCAATTTGTAACGTTACTACTTTTATTTTAGCTGATTCAAAGCAGGGAAAAACCTGAGAGCTCTTTTGTGAAATGAACATTAGCACTAACTTCTTTTTTGCCTAAAGGTATCATGACGTAATACTGAGTAGTCTAAATGAAGATGACAACCTTAAATGCTTATGTTCATAAATTGATAGCAGGAACTAAATTAAGTAATCATGTATTAGATTCCAATTTTTTTTTTTTTGAAGGTTAGTGACTTTTATGAAATCCAAAATTAATGCTAGACAATTTTTTAAAGTAATAGATGACAGAATGGTCTATCAAAACTGGAACGATTATCTATCAGAACTACGGCAACATCCAGGTCAGCACATCCCTACCAGTATTTTTCAGTGTTTTGTCGATGGCTCTTGGTCAGAGTTGGGTAAAGCGGGTATTGGCCTATTATATCTAACGAAGGATGGGGAAGTGATTAAATGGGTCTCAAAAAGTGTGGTGGCAGGTAGTGCGAGCCAGGCAGAAGCAAGGACATTTTTGGAGGGTTGTAATCTGCTCAAACATGCAAATGGGGTAGGGACAGTGGTGTCAGACTTGAAAGAAACTGTAGATGCTGTTTCAGCGGATCTTCCAGACATCCGAGATTGGCGAGCATATGGAGAAATGGGGTGGTGCACACTGTCAGAGGGAGGATGGAAGAATTAAGATACCCGAGTCTTGTAAATCAGGGAAGGAGGCACTCTTGGGACAGAAATGGGGTCTCTTTACCAGTATTTGAAGCCCGATCGAAAGCAGTCCTAGAAGGTTATAAGCTACTCCAGAAACAAGAGAACGGTGAGGGCATTGTATTCTCAGATATTCAAAAGGGACGGTACAGTCACTGGTACATGGATATCCGAATATATAGGTTTAGAGATGTTATGGGGAAACATGGCACGCTAGGAAAATACAAAGGGAGCATGCTGGGAAGCTACGCAACACATTCTGCAATGCAAATGAATTGGGTATCAGAGCAGCTCATGTACTGGTAAATTGGGGAAGGGTCAATTGTTGGGGTAGAAATGGTTATGTTGGGATAGAAATCAGTGAATTGATGTAACAGGCCTACTCTTTCAGAAAAAAAAAATAATAAATATAGCCAAAATTAAGAATAATGATAAGTTGAAGAAAATATCATGCAAAGATGGTGATGAAAAATTTACTCAAATGTCCAAAAAGAAAAAAAGAAAAGAAAAAGCAAGCACCACTCTTTCAGTTGCAAATGCTGAACATACAAAAGCTTTCCCAATATACATTGTTTTTTTCAGAATGTTAACGACTTTGTCACAAGTAGAACAACGTGCTCAAACTATACCATTTTTGTTGGAGAAGAAAAGTACTACATTTAATTACACTGATGTGTATAATTAACCAAAGTATAACTAGGGTATTCTTAAGTTCACCGATTTCTTTTGCGAACTCAACTCTGTAATCTATTGGATTGGCTTTACATGACGATGCGTCTAATTTTAACTTTCAAATTAATTTAGTATAAAATTAAGTGGTCAAAATATGCTAAAAATATGAATGCATTATAATTAATGCATTTATATAATTACTTGAACGGCTGAACCAATATGTGATGTTCTTGTGGTACTAATTCTGGTGGGCCTGGGATCAATAGTATTAATTAGCTGGTAATGCCATGGCACAATGAATTGAAAGTCACAATATATTGCCTATAGCCTTTTACCAGTGTCGATGCCTAAAATGTTGTGCCTTTACAAAAAAAGGAATACAAATGTTGTAACTGGATTCCTTTTTCATTTTGGAAACAAGAACTGGCTTGATTGCAGAACATATGGAACAATGCCTAACTAAAGTTAATGTCCACTTTCATGCGCTCATATTTAAAACGCTGGTTTATAATTTGGTTTCAAATAGAATAGAATCCCACTACCACCACCGAAAGAAATAACTTCTTTTATATATGTGTTTATCTCCAACTACTTTTCATTTTTCTAATTAATCTGTTTCATAGCATCTCTCCTTTATTTTCTTTACTCTATTTCTTTTTATCTCTTTTTGGTTCACTTTAATTTCTAAGAGCATCTAACAAAATTCTAGGCGCCGGGTTATTGTTTGAATGGCTGTCGCATGTACAGATGAAATTGTTAGACATGATAACTTTGTTAATTGGATGGTCATCATTAGCGGGTTTGACTGAACATATATAAAATGTTCTTTCCAAATTAGAAGGTGTTAATTAGATAATAACTGAAATGTCTGAAACTCTGAATCCAACAGCGTTTAATTTACAAAATATATTTAACTCTTGGTCAACTCATTAATTATCCAAACTAAATTTTGTGATGGCATATTGTCCGAGACACTAGGGCTACAAACGAACCGAACCGAATCGAACTTACCTCCAGTTTGAGTTTGGTTTGAATTAATTTCTAAGTTTGGTTTGAATTAATTTCGAACGAACTCAATTTCGAATCGAATTTTTTACGAATTCAATTTCAAACTTTATTACGACTTACGAGTTTATGACTTACGACTGGGCCATAGTTTGAAATTAAGCACTTCAATAAAAACTCAGGTATTATGAATTCTAATTACAAAGTACACCAAAGTTTATATCAAAATTCATTACAAATACCAAAATTTATATCAAACACCAAAGTTTAGTACAATCAATCAAAGTTCAGTACAATCACAGTATCCAAAGTTTTTCAAATAACCAATAGGAGCAACATCACCAAAGTTTTCAAATATCCAAAGTATTCAATGTACAATTTAAGTTAGAACTGAGAGCAATTATGGACTGGGCGGCCTTATATTTTCATCAGCGAACATAAGTTATTAGCGGAAATCAACGGTTCACGTTTGAGTTAATTTTGAACTAAGTTTGGTTTGCGAATCTATTTCGAATGAACTAGGTCCAGTTTGAGTTTGGTTTGAATTAATTTCGAACTAAGTTTGGTTTGAATTAATTTCGAACGAACTCAATTTCGAATCAAATTTTTTACGAACTTTTTCGAATCAAACTCGAATCGAATTACGAACTACGAATTTTTTGTGCAGCCCTACGAGACACAGATTGATTTCTTTTCTTCTTTTTCTTTTTCATTGCCAAAATTAAACTCAACTAGCTACTTGCTAGGATAGAATTTTGGGTTTATTTGAAGAGCTGACCTAACGAGTTTTTTTAAATTCAAAGTAGATACAGACAGCAGAGACAAGCTTGTATTCTGGTTAAGTACGTAAGTGGAAAGTGGAAACCATCTTAAATTTGTCAAAGCCATCCAATGTACATAACTTCTATTTTTGGAATTTGATCAAAAGTCAAAACTCTTTTTCAATGCAAGGCTTTTGACACGGCTTGTCTTAATTAGATGCATCTATCTATCTTACTCTAGCTATGATGCTTGCTTGCTTTATATTCATGGTGCAAATGGGAGTTCTTGCTAGTATCTTACATCAATTTGGGTTTTTTTATTTCTTGAGATAGATGTGAAATAGATTTTTTTTTCGAGTAAAGGTTGGAGGTCAAAACCTCCTAACTATCATTAAAATTCAAGATTGTCCTTTCCCACTAGATCAAATATTGATTCTCGAAATATTTTGAGTATTACCTTTGCCACTTCAAGTTGCGTCCATAAAACCATAATTCACGTTGTTTTAATAGATTTCTTTATTAATTTTCAAAAATAGAAGGAGAAATTTATAATTAAGAATGTAGTAGAAGGAACATAAAATAAAATATATAAAACATCTTATAAATTAGATGTACTAGAAATACTGAAACATTTTTTGAGCATGATATTTTGCGGCTGTAAAAAAAGTAAACTATTTCTTGATGTGTTACTAGAAAAACAATAAAAATATTTTTAATCTCAGTTATTGATCCCGGTTCAAAAGTCATTTCTAGGTAATAAAAAAATTATTGTTGTCCTTTTAGTATATTCAAATTCTAAAATACTCCATCTATTTTCAAAAAAATAAATTGATTTGACGTCGAATGAAATATCAAATCAAATTTTTTTAAAATAGATAAAATATCTTAGAATTTGAATGTACTAGAAGAACAACGATAATTTATTTATTTACTCAAAAATGACTTTTGAACCGAGATCAATAACCGAGATCCAAAACATTTTTTTTCCAGTAACACATCAAGAAATGATTTAATTTTTTTTACCGCTGTAAAGGATCCTGCCCGAAAAATGTTTCGTAGTACTCTAGTACATCTAAATTATAAAATGCTTTCTATGGTACACAGATAAATGAGATGAGCATTAATTGGAAGAAATTGTGTCCAATGAAATTGAACAATGCAAGATTTTTTTTAGTTTTATTTAATGAAAGAGATATCAGGGGCTTAGAACCAAAAGGTCATGTCACTGATAAGATGGTGACTAATGAAACAATTGTTTTAGAGTTCCAACACAAAAGCGAATGAAGCTATTTACAGCATATGCTAATGACAGAATTCTGAAAAAAGCTGGAGAAAATCAGATAAAATTTTCATAGAAGAGAGAAGGTCTTTAGTTAAGCTACTAACTTCTAAGTCTAATGCCCATAGCTCTATCCTGTGTTAGCCCGTAGGAACTCCTTGAACTTATGGAATAGTCAATACTACATATTAGTATTATAAGGAAGTTCAAATTATATGTAACAAATTTGTCATCCACATTAGCTGTGACGAACTAAATTTACAAAGATTGTCGAATTTGGAAATGTATGTTTCTCAAATAAACGTATGTGGGAGGAATACCTTAATACTTGCGGAAACAGTAAGGTGCAGAATGTGGCAACCCAAATTGAGATCTTGTTAAAGAATCCGGTTGGTGAGAACAATTTTGAAGGTGAAATTTTATAACAAGTTGAGGAAAAAATTTTAGCCCTATATACTCCTGATTTGGACCGAGTTATATTACCTGAACCTAGAAATGGCTGAACAAAATTTCACTAAAACTGAGAGAGAGAGAGAAAGAGAGAACGGAGAGGAAAAGAGAGCACCGAGATAAACAGAGGTGGCAACAAAGAGAGGAGAGGAGAAAATGGTAATCGAGGTCTCCAACAGATTACGCAGGGAGAAGCACGTAGCGTGAGGAGATGATGTGGTGAGCGGAGCAAGAAGGACGAGAGACAGCTGGCAGTACTGTATAGATGACGGTAAATGATGTGGGCTGAGTTAATGTGGTTCATCGGATCTGATTTTGCTGCTTTTCTAAGAGAAAATTAGCCAACTATTCAAATTCGTCAAAATTTGTGCATGAAAAAGTTTTTTTTTATCGAAATACGTAAATGAAAATTTTTAAATAGTTGAATCCGAAAAAACAGGTTTCTGCTTTTCTGAGAGAAAAGCAGCAGAGTCCATTCCGTGATTCATCTATAAGATGATCGGATGACAAATCAATGAGGTGACACTGTTCATTGCTGATGTAACACCTCATTGAAAATTAAAGTTTTATAATTTGTTACCAAAAAATTAACATTACAATAATTTACATAATTTACGAGAACTGTCACTTATGTACTTGGTAATGATGGGATGTTTTTTTACTATTGTTTCCAATATTATTTTCACGAGGAGGGTTCCAATGCACTCAAATTTCTATGTTCTCAATGTACCCACTCTTTTATTTGCATTTTCAAAGTCCGAACAGTCGATCCGAACCGCTCAACATGATCTTCATAATAAAATATGCTTGGAGACCAAATTTTATATTTTTTAGAATTTTTTTACTATTTTTTAAGACACGTTCAAAATCATTGTTTTAAGGAGATTCTGGACCATCCGATAAAGTGATTTTGTACGTGTCTTAAAAAATAGTAAAAAAATTCTAAAAAATATATAATTTGGTCTCCATCCATATTTTATTATGAAGATCATGTTGAGCGGTTCGGATCGACTGTTCAGACTTTGAAAATGCAGATAAAAAAATGAGTACATTGGGAGCATAGAAATTTGAGTGCATTAGAACCCTCCTCTATTTTAACCGCAAGATTAAATTGAGTTAATTACAATTACAACTCATGAAGGTGTGATGCCAATTAATGTTTATGCAATGCATGTCGACACTTCGCCTTCATTCAAAATCAAGCTAAATTTTTTATTATTGTTTCAAAAATGTCAAACTCCATAATTCAATGGGATTGACCCGTGGTTTTACTAAAAAAAATTATGAGAAGACGAGGGATTTGACATAGAGATTTATGTTCTAATCAACTCAAGCTGGAAGATATAATTAATTAGAAACAAGTACTTATACACGTAGCCCACATTCTATACAAGTCAAATAATAAACTATATGTATACACCCGTACCTCCCAAAATATAGCAAACTTCAATTTAAACTAGGGAGAATTTCACGTATATCCCTCAAAAACTTCAAAATTACATATTTCCCCCTCTAAAGTTTGAAATTACATATTCCTCCCTCTAAACTTCAAATACTCACAAATTTACCTATTTTATTGTCTTTTATATTAAAACTCATTCTAAATTTATAAAATACCCATTTTACCCTTTATTAAAAACATATAAAGCCCATCAGACTTAAATTTGAATCTGAACGGTTCATCTACAGTCCGAACTGCTTTTAGATCTGTGCGCGCAAAATCGGCACAAATCTTGATGCGAACACACACGCATATTTAAGTGACATGCACATATCTTAATGCGATGCGCGCGGATCAGAATTGCTTTAAGATCCGTGCGTGCTAGATCAGCACGAATATTGAAGCGATGCGCACAGATCTTAATGCGATGTGCGCGGATTGAACGGTAGAGGAACCCTTCAAGTTCAAATTTGAGTCTGATGGGCTTTTATATGCTTTAATAAAGGGTAAAATGGGTATTTTAAAATTTTAGAATGAGTTTTAATATAAAAGACACTAAAATGGGTAAATTTGTGAGTTTTTGAAGTTAAGAGGGGGAAATATGTAATTTCAAACTTTAGAGGGGGAAATACGTAATTTTGAAATTTTTGAGGGCTATACGTGAAATTCCCCCTTTAAACTATATTTAAGTCGATTGTAATTAAAAAAAAATAGAATTTCATGTATAACACTCAAAAACCTCAAAATTACATATTTTCCCCTCTAAAATTCATAATTACATATTTACTCTTCTAAATTTCAAAAAATCACAAATTTACCTAATTTATTAAACTTCTATTAAAATTATTTTAAATTAATAAATTATTCATTTTAACCTTATTAAGAAAAATAAAAATCCCCTCTCTCTCGGTGGAAACGACGCAAGCATAAATATGTGATTTTTCTCGTAATATCTCCATGAGAGAGAAGATTTTTATCTTTTTAATAAGGGTAAAATGGATAATTTATCAATTTAAAATAATTTTTAATAAAAAATTAATAAATTAGATAAATTTGTGAGTTTTTGAAATTTAGAAAGGTAAATATGATATTATGAATTTTCGAGGGGGAAATACGTAATTTCATGGTTTTTAAGGGATTTCCTAATTGGATATTTTGACAATTTTGTGTAATCATGTAATTAGAAACAACAATTTATGTTTCTTAATTTGTGGTTTCTTTATATTAATGTATACAACAATGAGATATTGAGATTTGAGGTGTTGATTAACCTGATATAGTAGATATTCATGTCATGCATTTAGAAACATAATGAGATTTGATGCATGCTCATCATTAATCAAAAGATTTGAGACTTTGAATTGAATGATTGATGTATCATCAAATAGTAATCAAGTTTTATAAACCTTCATTGGCAATTAAGTACGTTTTAAGTTCCTGTGTTGAGCTAGAATTTTTTTTTTTTTTTTTTGGAGAAAAAGACCAAGAAACTTTTTTGTATGTACATGTGTGAAAAGAAAAAGGATAACAATATATAGTTTATAAAGTATTATTATCACTGTCATATTAACAAACAACAATCAAAATTAGGGTTGTAAACGAATATGGATATCCGCTCCGAATCCGGATTTAAACGGATACGGATACAGATATTTTTTGCATAGGAAAATTTGATACAGATACGGATACAGATAATTCTTTGAAAGTATAAACGGAGCGAATATCCGTACTATCCGGATCTGAAATTTCAACTTCTCTGCTTTGCTGTAACTTGACTTTCAGCGGTTAATATTCCTTAACTCCTCTCAATTTCTATATCTTCTCAATTTCTTTACATTTTTTTTAATTTACTTTTGTTTTTCTTAATTGTTTTTAAATTTTTTAATTTAGTATTTGTACTTAAAGTTCATATGACTCAATTATCCGACAATTATTTGTTTCGTAACTATATTCGAATCCGTATCCGTGGATTATGTCACACCCCGCAGCCACGGGTCGCAACAGTTCCCTGCCGTAAACATACAACGCCGTGTATGTTTACAAGGCGATTACCCGTTAAACCCAAATATGCACAATTAACTACTATCAAACACATCCCTATGTATATATACATAAATCCATATATAAGGGTACACGGTCTAGTCAAAGTATAATACAACAAAAGTATCTCGTACAGATACTAACCATCAGGCCTAACCCTAAACTATACAACAAAAAGGTAGATTAGGCCATACAGAGGCAACTACCGAGGGTCTACAACTCGCGTGCCTCTCCAGAACCCGACGCCTCAAATCCTGTAACAAAACCCAAGAGTGGGGGTGAGAATAAATTTTCAGTGCGAAATTTGCCACAGTTTAGATTATTGGACTTGCAATCAAAATCTATATTCAGAAATGAAACCATACAAAAGCAGTTCAGACAGATGTATATTCATAAATAAAACAAGTGCATATGATCGACAACAATTCACCAAATGAAACACAAGTTACGGAATTTCCAAGATGAATCTCAAACACGCACGTTTTTGGCTTAACTCAGTTTATTACAGCTGGTAGCACCTACGGATGTCCCACCGAGCTGGACCCTTTATCCAACCCACATCTGTAGTGTCACTGACACCTACAGATGGCCCACCAAGCTGGACCCTTTATCTGACACCCATCCGCAGTGCTTTGGCTTAACCATTAACTAAGGTCTGGTTCATAATCAGATAAAAATTCGTATGCAATAAGCTCAGAATCGTCCATTCGCAACACGTCAAACCAAACTGTCATTCCTGTCCCAGACTGGATATGACACCATTTCATCGTTTCCTCACAGTCACCCAAAGTCTCCGTCACGATCAGTTATTGCCCAGCATTGACTGATCTTAATCAATCATTGCCCAGCAGTGATTAATTATACTCATATGCGCACATGGTTTCGAGTCATCGCCCAGCGTTGATTTCGAAACGTTACCGACCATCCTAGATAGTCATAAATTGTTGGAGACTTTCGACCGTAGTTCCAAAACAAAAGAACACAAACAAACGATATATCATTCAACATGCAAATACAACTATGATATTCATTTCGGACTGAAATGGGGTTATTGCGGCTCGCAACTTAATTACCCGAAAATTTCCAGCTCTTATTGGCATTTTCCAGGCTCTCATTGCGGCCCGCAATGGCTGTGGTTGCGGCCCGCAACAAAGTACTCCATTCTCAGCCAGAGAGTTTTTCATTCTGCTACATTCATTGCGGCCCGCAATGAATTTATTGCGGCTCGCAATGAAGTATTCAGAGAGTCAGTCAGCCTATATTTTAAGCTACGCTGTTGATTGCGGCCCGTAATGGGAGTTGTTGCGACCCGTAATAAGGCGATTTCAGTACATATCAGTTCTAATTTAATCCGGTTATGCATATGATTCAAACAATTCGATTATGCAATCAATCAAGCAGTTCAACATGACAATTGGAAGCAGTTTAATTCATGAATATAAATTATCAAACAAGTCCAAGAATCCCGCACCTGCTGGCAATAGGCGTACCGCGTGACTATAGATCAGGCGTCTCGGAATGCCCCGCAAACCTTTGCTCAACCGAGCCTACACCTACATTCACGTATACCATCTCAATTAGGTCTCATTCCTGTACTGGTTCGCTATTCTGGTTTACGCATCAATTCGATTGGCCGGTTGGTGTAACCCTAATTTGGTCGAAACCTCGATTTAACCATTACACGTTCTAACCTTTCCCGATCAAGCGGTAACCCTACCGAGGACAAGTCTAGTCGGTCGGACTAACCTAATCAATCAATGCCGCTTTTCAATTCGGGATTTGGTATCAAAACCCTAGAATGGGAAATCCAAAATGGGAGACGAAATCACGGAGAAAATCGGTAAACGAGAGATGAGAAGCTCAAAGGAGTTAGAGTTCGATCAATTCTAACACTAATCTCGGGTTTAAAACGAACAACCCGCGGATTCGAGAAATCTCGGATTTTCAAACGAAGAAGGGAAAAGAAAAATTACCGACAGAATGGCTAGGAGAGATCTACGGCTGCCTCCTCGGTTTCAACCTCGATTTCCCGGACGGTGGCGCAATCCGACGGGATTTTGGAGCTCTCCCTCTCTTTTCTTCTCTCTCTCTTTCTTTCTCTTTCTTTCTCTTTCTTTCTCTTTGGCCGGCCACACACAAGGGAGAAGAGAGAGGGGTGAGGGTTTATCAAAGAGGGTGCTTCGCGATTCGTGCTAGGATGAATCAATGGTCCGAATAACTTTAAAATTAAATATAAACTCATTTAACTTGTTTTAATTTCCCATTCCTCGCTCGTCGATCAAATTTCGATTCCGTTTTAAACATTCTAAATAAACAAATGATTTAAATTTTATTATAAAATTTTCTTAACGTGACATTTTCCCCCCTTAAGATAAAGTTCAGTCCTCTGAACTTAATTTCATACCTGAATCGTCGAACAGTTCGGGGTACTTCTCGCGGATACTTTCTTCACCTTCCCATGTTGCTTCCTTATCTGAATGGCGTCCCCACTTGACCAGAACAAGTTTGATCACCTTGCTCCGAAGTCGCTGTTCTTTTCTGTTCAGTATTTGCATCGGCTCTTCTTGATATGTCAAGTCCTCTTGGACATGCAAATCGGAGTGATCAATGCAGTGAGATGGATCTCGCACGTACCGGCGTAATTGTGACACATGAAACACCGGATGAACCCGGTCCAATGCTGGTGGCAATGCGAGCTCATATGCCACCGGTCCCACTCGCCGCATAATCTGAAACGGCCCAATATAACGAGGACTCAATTTACTTGAGACGCCAAACCGGTGCACGCCTCTGACGGGTGAAACTCGTAGCCAAACATGGTCTCCTTCAGGAAATTCCAACAGCCGTCGATGAACATCTGCATACTTCTTTTGTCTCTCTTGTGCTGATTTAAGTCGACTCAGGATGACTTTCGTCTTTTTCGCGACCTCTTCAAGCATCTGAGGCCCGATAGGTGAATATGTACCTGTTGGTCCCCACCACAGCGGTGTGCGACACTGCTGTCCCGTAAGAGCCTCCTATGGTGACATTCCGATACTCGAATGGTAGCTATTGTTATATGCAAATTCCACCAGGTACAGGTGATCGATCCAAGATCCTCGGAAACTCAGGGCACAGGATCGCAGCATATCTTCTAACGTTTGTATGGTTCGTTCGGATTGTCCGTCGGTTTGAGGATGATGCGCGGTACTAAATCTCAACTTCGTACCAATGGCTTCTTGAAAGCTTTCCCAAAAATGGGAGGTAAATCGGAGGTCTCGATCGGAGATAATGTTGCGCGAGCAGCCGTGATATTTGAATTGATACTTCAAGAACAGATCAGCTAACTCTCTTCCAGAGGTCTCGACCCGAAGCGGAATGAAGTGCGCAATCTTCGTCAGCCTATCCACAATCACCCAGATGGCATCGTATCTTCCGACCGTTCTTGGGAATCCAGTCACAAAATCCATGGTGATCGACTCAAATTTTCGGGTGGGTATCGCAAGGGGTCTTAGTAATCCCGCCCTCCTCCGTCTATCTGCCTTGACTTGTTGACAAACCTGGCACTTCTCGACATAGTGTTGCACGTTCCGTTTCATCTTTGGCCACCAGAAGTGTTGCTTCAAATCTTGATACATCTTAACTTCTCCAGGGTGAATGGTGTACCCAGAGTCATGCGCTTCTGATAGAATCAAATTCTTCAGTTCTGAGTCATTCGGAACACATATGCGATTGTGGAACCAGAGGATACTGTCTTCGCGAAGTTGGAATGGCGAGTCTGCATTCGACTCATAATGTTGTCGGAACTTCTGACATTTTGAGTCTTCCTGTTGTGCTGTTCGAATCTGTTCGTGTAGTTCTGATCGAATTTCGACCGTAGCCAAGATAATTGACGCAACAGCAGATGTGCCTGCCTTAGTACTATTTTCCATCAAGCGGGATGATGTCTCTAATTGCGAACTCATGGGATGCACCGACGTACAAATTCATCATTTGCATCTCCTCGAGGAGATGCGTCTCACTGGTGATAATCGATGCCAGATTTACCTGACCCTTCCTGCTTAGAGCATCTGCTACCACATTCGTTTTTCCCGCGTGATACTGGATGTCCAGGTCATAGTCATTCATCAACTCCAGCCATCTCTTCCAACTGTGCCTTAAGCTCCTTCAACTCCGCAGGAGCCATCCGATACGGAGTCTTGGAAATTGGCGTCGTACCTGGCACCAATTCTATGCCGAATTCCACTTCTCGTACGGGTGGTAGTTCAATTATTTCATCCGGGAACACATCTGCAAATTCCGCCACCACCGGTATCTCACTCATCTCAGGAACTTCCGTAGCAGTATACACTATCGCTGCCAAATACGCATTGCATCCTGAATCGATCAGATGCCTAACTTCTACCGCTGAAATACACGGTATTAATCCTCCGACCTTCCTACAGTTCAGCATGCACGACGTACTACCTCTTGAAGTTGTAAAACAGACCCTGCGGTGCGGGCAGTCGATTGTCGCCGCATGTCTTGTCAACCAATCCATTCCTAATAAAACATCGTATCCGGTGATCTCCATGACCAACAGGTCTATCTCGAGATCCCTACCATCAACTCTGACCTTTCGGTTTCGGCATGTGGTGATTTCTCGGTCATTCGAACCGAAAGGGGTTTGGACACTAAGGACTTGGTTACAGGTTTCGGTTGGCCAGTACGGAATGACTACACCCGGTATCAATCAAACAGTGCGCACAACAACCTGAGATAGAAAGTATACCTGTCATCACATCCGCTCGAGAACCAGATGGTTTCATGTCATCCCTCTCCTCCAGAATCCCTACTGCATCGGATGTCAACCCCGGTGCCTCAATCGCATGAACCGCTACTCGACCTCCTGTCCTGCCCCTGCCGATCTGGGGAACGCCTCGACTGCGGAATGGTGGTCCACCCTGCCCGCGTCCTGCCGGTCCTCCAGGTCCCCTGTACCCCTGAAACTCCAGTGCCGTATTCGGGCATTCTCTCGCCCAATGCTCCATACTGCCGCATGTAAAACACGCACTGTTGTGACGCCTACATTGGATTTCAGAGTGCTCCTGGTTGCAGGTACGGCACCACGTCGGAACAAACCCCGGTCTAAATCCCGGTGCGGCTATCTGCCTGGGAGGGGGTCTCGGTGTCATCATCTGTCCAGGGGGTGGTCTAGCAGTCGACGGTCCACCACTTGACCTCGCGATTTGTCTATTTTGATCCTCTTTCTGCTTGACATTCCTCTCGGACATCTGAGTCCTCTTTCTTTTGCTGTGCAGCTCTACCTGCTTTGCGTGGTCCATAATCGCCTGAAGCTCAGTAGCTAACGGGGTATCAACAATCATCGAGATACCCCCATCCAACCCGTCCAAATACTGCCTGTGGTATCTCACCATATCATTCTGCACGTCTACTGCGTACCTTGACAAGGCGAGGAATTCATTATTGTATTCTGCCACTGACCTCCCATCCTGCCTTAAGTCCAAAAATTTTCTTCGCAGCGCCTCTCGCTGCAAGTTACTCAGAAACCGACGGGTGAACTGCTGCTCAAACCATTCCCACGGAATCTTTGCCTCCTCCCCGACAAAACTACGTCGAGCTCCATCCCACCAAAATCTGGCACCCCCCTCCAACTGTTGCTCTGCCAGCTCTACCATGTCTTCTTCTGGCGCTCAACATAAAACTAGCTTCGCGTTTATACTCGCGAGCCATTCCTCTGCCATTGCAAACTCACCCGTGCCATCGAAACGCGGTGGATGGAGGCGCAGGAAGGAGTCATACAACCTCCTAAATTCTTCAGGAGCATTTCTCTGGACCTCAGGTGCCGCGTCACGTCTCTCTGTCTGGCGACTTCTCTCGTACGCCGCTATCAACCTCTCGTCTAGAGCTCGATCTCGGTCCTGTACACCCCCAGGCCCATGCTCAACTCCTTGACCCTCCGGCCCTGCCGGTCCAGTCTCAGCTCTGCTAGTAGCGGGTTCGACCATTATGTCATGAACCCGTCCACCAGCTTTCGTGCGAGGCGGTCGTCCCCTACCTCGTCCCCTGCCTCGACGCCCGTCCATGATTCTAAATTGCAATAAAATCTTTATTCAATTTATATGTACACATTTCATATAATATATCAGTCACTCGTCGGAACGACCCAATTGTAACGTACCCCACTCACGTATCCTATCGGTCCGGTTAGGGCTTAAAACCTTAAGCTCTGATACCACCAAAGAGAACTGTCACACCCCGCAGCCACGGGTCGCAACAGTTCCCTGCCGTAAACATACAACGCCGTGTATGTTTACAAGGCGATTACCCGTTAAACCCAAATATGCACAATTAACTACTATCAAACACATCCCTATGTATATATACATAAATCCATATATAAGGGTACACGGTCTAGTCAAAGTATAATACAACAAAAGTATCTCGTACAGATACTAACCATCAGGCCTAACCCTAAACTATACAACAAAAAGGTAGATTAGGCCATACAGAGGCAACTACCGAGGGTCTACAACTCGCGTGCCTCTCCAGAACCCGACGCCTCAAATCCTGTAACATAACCCAAGAGTGGGGGTGAGAATAAATTCTCAGTGCGAAATTTGCCACAGTTTAGATTATTGGACTTGCAATCAAAATCTATATTCAGAAATGAAACCATACAAAAGCAGTTCAGACAGATGTATATTCATAAATAAAACAAGTGCATATGATCGACAACAATTCACCAAATGAAACACAAGTTACGGAATTTCCAAGATGAATCTCAAACACGCACGTTTTTGGCTTAACTCAGTTTATTACAGCTGGTAGCACCTACGGATGTCCCACCGAGCTGGACCCTTTATCCAACCCACATCTGTAGTGTCACTGACACCTACAGATGGCCCACCAAGCTGGACCCTTTATCTGACACCCATCCGCAGTGCTTTGGCTTAACCATTAACTAAGGTCTGGTTCATAATCAGATAAAAATTCGTATGCAATAAGCTCAGAATCGTTCATTCGCAACGCGTCAAACCAAACTGTCATTCATGTCCCAGACTGGATATGACACCATTTCATCGTTTCCTCACAGTCACTCAAAGTCTCCGTCACGATCAGTCATTGCCCAGCATTGACTGATCTTAATCAATCATTGCCCAGCAGTGATTAATTATACTCATATGCGCACATGGTTTCGAGTCATCGCCCAGCGTTGATTTCGAAACGTTACCGACCATCCTAGATAGTCATAAATTGTTGGAGACTTTCGACCGTAGTTCCAAAACAAAAGAACACAAACAAACGATATATCATTCAACATGCAAATACAACTATGATATTCATTTCGGACTGAAATGGGGTTATTGCGGCTCGCAACTTAATTACCCGAAAATTTCCATCTCTTATTGGCATTTTCCAGGCTCTCATTGCGGCCCGCAACAAAGTACTCCATTCTCAGCCAGAGAGTTTTTCATTCTGCTACATTCATTGTGGCCCGCAATGAATTTATTGCGTCCCGCAACAAAGTATTCAGAGAGTCAGTCAGCCTATATTTTAAGCTACGCTGTTGATTGCGGCCCGTAATGGGAGTTGTTGCGGCCCGCAATAAGGCGATTTCAGTACATATCAGTTCTAATTTAATCCGGTTATGCATATGATTCAAACAATTCGATTATGCAATCAATCAAGCAGTTCAACATGACAATTGGAAGCAGTTTAATTCATGAATATAAATTATCAAACAAGTCCAAGAATCCCGCACCTGCTGGCAATAGGCGTACCGCGTGACTATAGATCAGGCGCCTCGGAATGCCCCTTAAACCTTTGCTCAACCGAGCCTACACCTACATTCACGTATACCATCTCAATTAGGTCTCATTCCTGTACTGGTTTGCTATTCTGGTTTACGCATCAATTCGATTGGCCGGTTGGTGTAACCCTAATTTGGTCGAAACCTCGATTTAACCATTACACGTTCTAACCTTTCCCGATCAAGCGGTAACCCTACCGAGGACAAGTCTAGTCGGTCGGACTAACCTAATCAATCAATGCCGCTTTTCAATTCGGGATTTGGTATCAAAACTCTAGAATGGGAAATCCAAAATGGGAGACGACATCACAGAGAAAATCGGTAAACGAGAGATGAGAAGCTCAAAGGAGTTAGAGTTCGATCAATTCTAACACTAATCTCGGGTTTAAAACGAAACAACCCGCGGATTCGAGAAATCTCGGATTTTCAAACGAAGAAGGGAAAAGAAAAATTACCGACAGAATGGCTAGGAGAGATCGACGGCTGCCTCCTCGGTTTCAACCTCGATTTCCCGGACGGTGGCGCAATCCGACGGGATTTTGGAGCTCTCCCTCTCTTTTCTTCTCTCTCTTTCTTTCTCTTTCTTTCTCTTTGGCCGGCCACACACAAGGGAGAAGAGAGAGGGGTGAGGGTTTATCAAAGAGGGTGCTTCGCGATTCGTGCTAGGATGAATCAATGGTCCGAATAACTTTAAAATTAAATATAAACTCATTTAACTTGTTTTAATTTCTCATTCCTCGCTCGTCGATCAAATTTCGATTCCGTTTTAAACATTCTAAATAAACAAATGATTTAAATTTTATTATAATTTTCTTAACGTGATAGATTATCCGCTCCGTATTCGTATCGTTTAAGACGGATTTGATTTTGAATTTTGATATCCATTTACTATCAGCATCCGTATTCGCTCATTGAAAAACAGATACGAATTTGGTATCAGCATTATCAGCTCCGAATCCGCTCCGTTTACACCCCTCATTCAAAATGTATATTAAGATATTGTTGGGGGACAAAAAAACCCTCGCAAACTATGAGATATATGTCATTCATATATCCTGTTTTTTTTTATTTTTTTTATAGAAAATGGAGTAAAGTTTTGACAATGCAAACAAAATAATAGTGGACTTATTGTTGAGTGCTATTAAAACAACTTAATAAAATAATTGAAGGAAATATAATAATATTGTCAATGTCAAATCATCTAAAAACAGCAGCATACAGCTGAATTCAACTTGAAACCAGCAATAGGATACTCGGAAGAAAATAAACCCTTGGAATTAAAAAATAAACAAATAAGAAAAGGGAGAAGAAATATAATAAAATCCAGAGGAGAGGAGAAGACTTATTCTTTTTTACGTGTGATGGTGTGAGGCCGACAACATTTTTTGCGGATTGGGCCCCGCACCCATTCTTCCTATATAAAGGCTCAAAAGAGCTGCTCTGCTTCTCCAACAGAAACCATTTCTTCCTCTGTTTCTTTGAAACAATTAATTCATCTCTACCCTTTTCCCTCCCCTACCAAAAAAAGGAAAGCCATACTATCGGGTGTTCTTCCCTTTGGGAAACATCCACCACACTCGTGCGCCGCTCAACCAATTAAACAACAAACATGTCTCACCAAAACAATAACAAGAACAAATCTCTCCCCATACAACAGCCAGAGAATGAGGTGCCACTCTTAGGCAAGAAACACAAACACTTCACCTCCAAGTCATTGTCGAAAGCACTCACCGAAGCCGGGAAGATTCTCTCCCTCGCCATGCCCATGATTCTAACCGGACTTCTTCTCTACCTTCGATCGATGATCTCCATGCTATTTCTCGGTAGACTCGGGGGCCTGGCACTTGCCGGTGGATCCCTTGCCATTGGATTTGCTAATATCACAGGCTACTCTGTCCTCTCTGGCCTGGCTATGGGGATGGAGCCCATTTGTGGCCAAGCTTTCGGTGCCAAGCGCCACAACCTCCTCGGCCTCACATTGCAACGAACAATCCTACTACTACTCTGTGTTTCCATCCCCATTGCATTGTTATGGACTTGCATGCGTCCCATTCTACTTTTGTGCGGCCAAGATGAGGCCATCTCTAGCGCAGCGCAACAGTTCATTCTCTACTCAACTCCTGATCTTCTTCTTCAATCTTTCCTCCACCCGCTGCGCATTTACCTTCGCACACAATCGGTTAACCTACCGTTGACCTTGTGTGCCACACTAGCAATTGTGCTGCACCTACCCATCAACTATTTGTTTGTCTCTGTTTTGGGCCTTGGAATCAGAGGAGTCGCTCTTGCCTCTGTTTGCGCTAACATAAACCTCCTTCTCTTCCTCTTTGTATACATACTCTTCTCGGGCGTGCACAAGCGTACTGGTGGGTTCTCTCTGTCGACCGAGTGCTTCAAAGGGTGGGGGTCGCTTCTCTCTCTAGCCATACCCAGTTGCGTCTGTGTCTGTCTCGAGTGGTGGTGGTACGAAATCATGATTATTCTCTGTGGTTTGCTGCTCAATCCACAGGCAACCGTTGCTTCCATGGGGATTCTGATTCAAACCACTTCTCTCATCTACATTTTCCCCTCATCCCTCAGCTTTGGTGTATCAACCCGTGTGGGGAATGAACTCGGTGCAAACCGGCCAAAGAAAGCCAAACGTGCTGCAACAGTGGGTATGGTGTGCGGTTTTGTATTGGGAATGCTGGCTTTCGGATTTGCGACATCTGTACGAAATGTGTGGGCCCACATGTTCACGGTGGATCCAGCAATCATCCGTCTGACGGCAGCTGTACTCCCGGTTCTTGGTGCATGTGAGTTGGGGAACTGCCCCCAGACAACGGGGTGTGGTGTATTGCGTGGCAGTGCACGGCCAAAGGTCGGTGCACACATTAACCTCGGTTCATTTTACGGGGTGGGAATGCCAGTTGCTGTTGCTCTGGCATTTTGGTGCCGACTCGATTTCAGCGGTCTGTGGTTTGGTTTGCTGTTTGCACAGTTTACTTGTGTTCTAATCATGATTCCTGTGATTCGGAGCACAGATTGGGAGTCTCAGGCTGAAAGGGCAAAGTTACTGACAGGCGGGGCCGGTGCGGTGACAGTAGAGGAGGAGAAAGAGGTGAAGGGTAAGAAAGAGAAATCAGGAGTGATTAGCATAAGGGTTGTCGCGAAATCGGAGTCGTGAAGCCACTGGAGACGGAGAGGGGGTTGATGAAGCCTATTTAACTGACTGGAGGATGCTTTGTGTGTATACTAACTAATCTTTCATCACATTGTTTGGCGGGAATTAATTAAAGCGATTAACAATTTTGTTTACTTCTAATATTAATTTCGTAATTTTATTATATGTTCCTCAAACTTGTAACAAAGAAATTTAATGATACTCAGTATATATAAAACATCTGCTAAAAATTAATGTCCTTTTCTTTAATTTCTTTGCTACAGCTGGTTTCATTATTTGTTAATCATACAAGTGGGCAACCATTGTATACATACATGCTGAGTTGCTGACAATGATCAAAATTTTAACAATTACCAGAATTGGGGATAGGTGTATCTGTTTTTCTGGTACAAAGGGTTTGCAAAGGGCTTCAATGTAAATTGTCAGAATTGGGGGTGAGTTTATCAGTTGTGCTACATAATATTCCTTCAAAAGGGCTTTTTTGTAAAATGGAAGAATTGGGGTTGGGATTTTCAGTTTTTCTGGTACAAGGGATCACTGGTACAATTGGGGCTGGGTGTATCGGTCTTTCTGGTAAAAAGGGTCTCAGGTCACAAACGGTTCATGCCACAATCTAATGTTTGAATAATTTATATTTTGATAGTTGCGAATGAATCACTGTCGCAGTCCTCAATTTTTGGAGCCACAAACTTTATTAGATTCTCTGCATTACGAATTCTAAAATAAATAGGTCTCCTTGAGAACTTTAATAACGAATAGAATATAGAATGAGATGATATTATTAATTTATTATGGTTGGTGGATGATCCGAAAGCGGAAATGCCATGAGCATTGTTGGTGTTGGTCCCTCTCGTCCCTTTTTATGCAATTTTCATAACATTTACATTCGTAGTGATATGCTTCTAGAATTATAAACATATGCTTCTAGTTAATACTTGTCAAGTAAGTGGCGGCACTAATTTTTCTTAATTGACACGACTGAGAGTGTGTGTGTGGTTTATCAGCAAAGAATGATGAGAGAAAATATTTAATTAAATTAAAGTTTTGGCAACAAGTTGCGCGGGCAAAGAGGGCAGGCATTTATAATGTTAGAGGATATTTGGTTGGAATGAGAATAGGTTATTTTTGATATTAGGTTATTCGGAATAACTTATTCAGTGTTTAGTTGGATTAGAATAGCTAGAATAGTAAATTCAAACCTTTTGTCTTATTAGAATAAACTATTTCTAAGAGTTTTGAGATTTGACTATTTTAATAAAACAAACAATAGCTATTTTTGTTTTACAACCAAACATATCCTTAGTGTCTGAGAGAGATAGAGAGGGGGACATATCGGAACCAGTATCCTCTGTGTTACTCGAGAAAATAAAATGAGCTCTCAGCCGGTGGATATTCGGGTGATTGGAGGGGGCAGTATTATTTGTGCTTTGAGATTCGTGCAAGTTAAAAAGAACGATCAAGAACGATCCGGATCCTCACTCTATTTCCTGTGGTTCTCAGAGGATACGAATTCGGACATATCGACCGGTCTTTTATCAAATCGAAGTCAATCGAATAACGAACTACGAGTGTTTTTGGTAGCTCTAGTCTTGTGTTTTATTTGACATATATTAATTAGTGTTGTTGGATCCCACATTATAATTAAAGCAGACGCGTAAAGACTTGGTCTTTTGGTAGATTTCTTCTCAGCAGGTTGAAAGTCAATCCAGTTGCCGCCCTCTCCATTCATCTTTCTTAACCGATACACCCCGCTAGCTGGAGTGATGTGCCACACATCTTTAATTTTGGTTTATATGCATCAATGCATGCATTCTTTTTCTTGGTGGATTCTGTTTACACCATTTTTTGTCCGTGTTTCTCACCGTTTTAATTGAGTCGTTTCGCTGCTTTGACTCGGTCAGGCTAGGCGGGTGAAAAATCTATACGGAAAGCAAGAAAATGACTGCTCCATCGCTTTCGCCGCGTGCCCGCGTCCGACGACACAGTCAACGACTCATGGTCAGAACCATGCTTTCTAATTCTTTTGGCGGCTCCGGTGGGATCACAATATCACATCACGCATTGTATTACAAAGGTTAACGTGGGTGTTCGGCAATCTCGACTTAGCACTCTTTTAAATCTTTTTAGAAGAACGGAGTAAGTCTAATATTCATCGGATCTATTGTTAGATCCAATGAGCTACATGACCGTCCGGTCCATCTTAAAATCTGTGCGCAAAAAAATTAAAGCAGATATGCACGAATTTTAAAGCACAGAGCATCTTCATCTCAGTAATTTATCTCAATTTCTAATTCAATTTCACGGATGTATGCCGATTGCTTATTTAGTAATTATTTGGAAAAAAATATTAATAAGAAATTGTTTTCTAGAAGCTATGTTGTTGAAATCATTTGCTAAAATTCTTTCTCCGACGAAAGTCTTTTTCAGCGAAAAGTTGTTGCAAAGAGAGGCTTAATTTTTATTTAGTGCTTGATAACCGTTTAGAAATTAATTTCTAAGTGCTGGATCAAAATTTATTTATTAAACAAATTTTGTATCGACACAAACCCATTGTACCAAGCTAGGTTGGTCCAAGGGTCGTCGGACCCCCTATCCCATGTCATTATATTAAAAAAAATATTATTCTTAATAATTTGTGTTTCTAGCTTTCTTCTGCACGTTTTAGTAGACAAGGAAATAATAAAGTTATACCAGATAGGGCTGATTAATAAGCAAGCATGAGCGAGTTAGGGTATGCTCATGCTCGGCTCATTAGCTTAATGAGCGAGTTGTTAATGAGCGAGTTGTTAATGAGCATGTTGTTAATGAGCGAGTTATGAGCGAGTTGCCGAGTTGCTTTAGGTGATGAGATTTTGCAGTCGCGCCGAAAAATTTCCAAAATTTTCAGCTAAAAGTTCAAAACCAAATAATATTCATTATTATTCACTCCCATTCAAGGCTTCAAGCTATAGTAGCTGGCCTGAGCCTGTAGTTAATCTGTTAATGGATATTATGGATGATTCCGGGGCCTGCTTTCTTTAGCCCAGCGATCCTATGACATGCATGCTTCAAACTTGCTTCTTAGACCATTCCAAATAAAAGAATCAAGGGATTAGATGTGGCAGGATTTATGTAACTCAGTTCTTAATGAGCTAATGAGCGAGTTATGAGCGAGTTGGGGTATGCTCATGCTCGGCTCATTAAGTAAATGAACGAGTTGTTAATGAGCATTTAGCGAGCGAGTTATGAGTTACGAGCAATTTACTCACCCCTAATACCAGAGACAGCTGAACTGCTGAGATAATGAACTCGTAAGATATTATTTATAATGGGAAGAAGAAGAGAGCAAATTTGCAAGCTTGTCTGGTAGAAACCAGCATGAGATGGATGGCAATTGTGGGATTTGACTGGGGACCCTGTCTCCTGCTTTCCCTGCATTATCTATTTATCAAATTTAATGATTATTTCTGCGCATCGTTGCATGCCATGATGCCAACAACTCTTCCTTCAATCTTATTCGGAAAAGAAAATAAAAAATTGAAAACCAATTAAGTCCATATCTTTTATCTTAACAAATAAAATTACACTATTTGTTAAGCAAAATTGCATGGATTTCTTTGCTCATACCCAGAGGAGTCTAAATTTTGCATTGTTGCATTATATAAATTTCACGGAAATATACCAGAATGTGAGAATCGTGGATTGTAAAAAGAAAAAAAAGAAAAAATCATAACAGCCCGGGACATAATCATAAATTATATTTTCTGTTGGATATAAACAGAAAAAGACATATAATAGTTGGGAACTTGGGATGTTTCACCATTGACAACATAAGAAACAGTGGCATCATTGGCTGCTGTGATTTTAAAATCTTCAAGCTGGCAGCTAAAAAAATCCTACAAATAATAATAATAATAATTTATTAACCTAACTAATATAAGTATTCAGTTGACATATCAAAATCTTGAAACATGCATCCGTGCTTAGGCTGAAGCCTCATCGTGCAGTGATTACATTAATTATTCCATGAGCTGACTTCTTTCAATGTCAAAGTATATAATTCGCTTAGATGACTAAACTTAAAAACATAATAAAGAAAAGTGGGACATTTCTCCTGTTTTCAATTTTTTTGTATTATTTTAACTTGGTTGTAGGTACAGAATGGCTGTGCTGGAAATATTTTAATGCATGAGTCAGTAAGGGTTTCATGGTTTAATTCTAAGAATATCCCTTTAATTAATTAGAGTATGTAATGTAGGAGAATTAGCAAATTTCATTGATAGGAAATGGTAGCTCTAATTTTATACTCAATTCACCCTCGGTTTATCAGCAAAGTAAGAACCAGTTCTAATTGATTCTAGTTGATATTCCACATTGAGATTTATCACAAAGTCAATTTCACAATTTGACAAATATATTTCAAACTAATGATTTCAAATCTGGCGGCTTGAAATTAAAAAAAAAGTTTCTAGAAAGCTTGAGCCCACACTGGAGCAGTGTATTACAAATCAGGTTCTGTACCAGTATGAATTTGTATATAAAATAACATATTATTGGAAGTAGATTTTCAGACCAGGGTAAGAATAAATAAATTCAACAGTTATTACTAAAATACAAAACTGGTACGGAGACAGGTCAGTAGGAACTTTGCATTCATAAATAGTTGGTTTGAATTAATAGACACAAAAAGGACAATCTGAAAAATCAAAGTGAAGAAAAGTGAACTAAAAAAAAAATCAACTCTTGACTCATTGCTTTTATACCAAAAGTCAACTAGAGATAATTAGGTTCACAAGTCAATAACTCAAACAAATTACTCTACATTAGCATCTTCTACATATAACAACTGCCAGAACAGAACATTAATTGACTGAAAAAATAAAAAAATAAATGCAAAGAATTTGGTATCCAGAGTAGGGTATGCAATAACTGCTGAGAATGAATTGGTTTATCCAACATTTTTTTTTATTAGTTATTGATACACAATACATGTAGCTGGTACATGAGTGGACGCTTTTAGACAACTAAGCTTTAGTCAAAATAATTAAAGCATCCATCAATTTAAATTTATGAAGAGCTGACTTTTATATATATTTTTTTTGAGGCATTTTCTAATTTTTGTGGTATTTTTTACTCACGTCTCTTAATGGTGCCATTATTTATTAATCTTAGTCCTTTTGTCTTCTCTCTTTAAAAGCTAACATAATTAACTTATTATTAATTGTAAATTAATTTATAATATTTTTTGTTATATAAAAATAAATTCAGAATATTTTTGATAAATAAAAATGATTTTCAGTATAACAAAATTGTAAAAAAAAAAATACATATTTGTATTTTATTTCAAGCAAATTAAAATCATTAATGCAAAACTGCAATTACAATGTAAGATATACCTTACGACTTGTTCACACAAAAAGTCGAAAGTTATTGACTTGGACGCAGTCATACAAATGGACTTGACTAACCAAGCTAGTCAAGCCGACATGAGTCCCAATTTCAATTTGTGAGCCAAATTATTACTAGTTAGCTAGAAGGTTCACACCTGAAAATCACGACACACATAGGAAAGCGACTCATCGAATACCACCTTGACCAAATAGCTTATCACATGGTTCAGAATTCGGTTGCACTGTTTTTATTGTTCACTCAGATTAATAATTTTTTAATATGGTTTAATAAATAGTAAAAAAATTCAAAAAAATATAAAATTTGGTCTCCAAGTACATCTTAATATAGATATCACATCTAATTGTTTGGATCAACCATTTAAACTTTGAAAATCCGAAAATAATTCGGTTGCACAAGGGCTTAGGAACAAACGTTTAATATTAGCCACTTTCTCTTTATATATATATATATATAGAATTTTGCTATTGTACTTCGCGAAGTAAAACTAATATTTTACTTCACGCTCATATTCTCATTTTCAAAATCAAAAACGTCGATCCGACCGTTCAAGTTGTTCTCCATATTGAAATGTGTTTGGAGACCAAATTTTACATTTTTTGGAATTTTTTTACTATTTATTAAGCCACTTTGAAAATTTCTGATCCCATGGTCTAGAATTTTATTGCACTGTTTTTACTGTTCATCCGGATCACCAATTTTCAAAGTGGCTTAATAAATAGTAAAAAAATTCCAAAAAATATAAAATTTGGTCTCCAAGCACATTTCAATATGGAGAACAACTTGAACGGTTCGGATCGACGATTTGGATTTTGAAAATGGGAGTATGAGCGTGAAGTAAAACGTCGTTTTACTTCACGAAGTACAATAGCCCTACTCTATATATATATATATATATAGAGAATGGCTAATATCAAAACGTTTGTTCCTGGGCTCAGGAACAAACGGTTCCGTTCTCCAATTTCTGAAGTTCAAACAACAAATCCAAACCGTTAGATGTTCAATCTATATTAAAATGTGCTTGGAGACCAAATTTTACATTTTTTGGAATTTTTTTACCATTTATTAAGCTAGTTTGAAAACTGCTGTTTTTATGAAATTTCTGTAGCATTGAAAAACAGCGGTTTTCAAACCAGCTTAATAAATAGTAAAAAAATTCCAAAAAATGTAAAATTTGGTCTCCAAGCACATTTTAATATAGATTGAACATCTAACGGTTTGGATTTGTTGTTTGAACTTTGGAAATGGGAGAACGAAATCGTTTGTTCCTGAGCCCAGGAACAAACGTTTTGATATTAGCCATTCTCTATATATATATATAGAGAGAGAGATGGGCTATGGTGCATTGCAATGCATAGCCACCCTTGTGCATTGGACCATAAATCACCGATTCAAAGTCCAAATGGCCGATCCAAACCGTTCATCTTGTTCTCCATATTAATATGTGCTTGGAGACCAAATTTTACATTTTTTGGATTTTTTTTACTATTTATTAAGCCACTTTGAAAATCGCTGATCCATTGGTCCTGAATTTTTCACTGTTTCGGAGCTGTGACCATTGGATCAGCGATTTTCAAAGTGGCTTAATAAATAGTAAAAAAAATCCAAAAAATGTAAAATTTGGTCTCCAAGTACATATTAATATGGAGAACAAGATGAACGGTTTGGATCGGCCATTTGGACTTTGAATCGGTGATTTATGGTCCAATGCACAAGGGTGTCTATGCATTGCAATGCACCATAGCCCATCTCTCTCTCTCTCTCTCTATATATATATATATATATAGAGTATGGCTAATTTGCTTCCGGAAGCATTTCGGCCGAGGTGCTTACGGAGGCATATCTTGCAATTTGATGTTCAAACAACAAATTCAAACCGTTAGATGTTCAATCTATATTAAAATCTACTGGGAGACCAAATTTTACATTTTTTGGAATTTTTTTACTATTTTTTAAGCTGGTTTGAAAACCGCTGTTTTCAATGCTTCAGAAATTTAATAAAAACAGCGGTTTTCAAACCAGCTTAAAAAATAGTAAAAAAATTTCAAAAAATGTAAAATTTGGTCTCCAAGTAGATTTTAATATAGATTGAACATCTAACGGTTTGAATTTGTTGTTTGAACATCAAATTGCAAGATATGCCCCCGTAAGCACCTCGCCGAAATGCTGCCGGCAGCAACTTAGCCGCTCCCTATATATATATATATATATATATATTATATTTTATACAGTTTACCAATTATCTTGATTTTGTCAAATAAATTATAACAAAGTTGAAAATAACGCCTATTATTAGTGGCTATGATATTAGGGCCGAGATTTTTATTTTTACCCAAAAAAAAATATATTTTAATATAATTAACCAAGTTTTTGAAAAAATTAAATTTTTACCCAAACCGTAAATAATATTTACGGTTTGAAATTTTTTTTTTTTTTTTTTAGAGAAAAATAGCTAAAATGCTGAAATGAAATATAACACAAAAAAAATTGAATTGTTTTTTAAAATATTTGTTAGAAAAATACGCTACGAATAGGGCCGATTTTGTGCTAAAATACGGTAAATTTACTAAAATGCTGAAATTATAATAATTATGTAGAATTATGCTAAAATACGGTAAATTACGCTAAATTACTATGAATTGGGCCGATTTTGTGGCATCTTTCATAAATCATAAAAAATAGTAAAAAAATTTCAAAAATTTCAAAAATTGGTATTCTACAAGTTCATTATATAACTAATTTACTGAGCTATGTAGATTGGAGAATAGAAATGAAAATCTCAATCGAAAACTTCAACTGAAGTTTTGAGGCCTTTCTCTTTGTTTTTTGGCGATTCTGAATTTGGCCTTCGGCATCGCGAGCACGGACGATGTGCATTTTCACAAGCTTTCCGAAAAGTGGTCATTTGCTGAAATCGGACACTCGAGCGCCGTTTTATGGCCGTTTGAAGTTTCATCGTCGTTTTTCGCCTTCTCAGTGAAAATATCATCCCAATTCATACGTAATTTAGCGTAATTTACTGTATTTTAGCATAATTCTACATAATTGTTGTAATTTCAGCATTTTAGTACATTTACCGTATTTTAGCACAAAATCGGCCCTATTCGTAGCGTATTTTCTAACAAATATTTTAAAAAACAATTCGATTTTTTTGTGTTATATTTCATTTCAGCATTTTAGCTATTTTTCTCTAAAAAAAAAAAAAAAAAGTTTCAAACCGTAAATAATATTTACGGTTTGAATTCCGAATTCAAACCGTAAATATTATTTACGGTTTGGGTAAAAATTTAATTTTTTCAAAAACTTGGTTAATTATATTAAAATATATTTTTTTTTGGGTAAAAATAAAAACCTCGGATATTAGGGCGTCCTTAGCCCTTCCTTCACTCAGAAAAAAAAATAATAACTATAACAAAGTGTTAATTCTTTTTAATTTCACTAAATATATGTGTATTCTCTTCTCAGAAAATAAGTGTTGTACAAAATGTTACAATATATACTTTATTAATTATGTCTTCCCTAGAAATATTATCTTATGTTTGAGAAAAGAGTAAGGCTATGGTAATTTGCAATGTGTAGATATGTTTGTATTATAGATTCAAATTTTGGTTTTTAAACTTTAATAGATTTGGTAATTTTCTACCTATAAAAGAAATAGTAAAAAATTCTAAAAAATATAAAATTTTGTCTCTAAGTACATTTTCATATAAATGAAGATCACGTCATAGCGGAACGGTTAAAAAAAGACGCTATGCCCATATAGTGCCGTTATAGTGCCGATAGCGCCATAGCTTTTATGGTCGGAAAACACTATAGCGGCGCTATTTAGAACCCTGATTTAGATCAACTATTTGAACTTTAAAAACGAAAATATAGAACCATAGCACAAATCTCTTCATATATACATGTAAGACTCTTTGCATAACCCATGTGAATAAGCTTGTTACATCACATATCATTTAAGCAATAGTATTAGAAGTCTTATTAATTCAACGGATTTGAAATTTGTAATGTTAAAATTGCATCTTCATTTACGTTTTATATATTGAGCAAATAACGACATATATGTCAAAATTTAAAAGCCATATTCGCATCTAAATGGATAAAAACGGATAAAGATGTGGGAGGATAATTAGCGGATTTCACTAATGATTATGCAAGTATATAATACAAATATAAACATTTTAGAATAACAAATAAAAATTTGAAATAACAAAATAATAATACACATGCATATGAGTAGAACTAGGGTGTTCCTATGTTCACCAAGCCCCTTTGTGAACTCAACTTGAAAATCTATCGGATTGCCACTAAACGATGAATCCAAACTGTTGAAATCATTCTATTTTACGAGTGATGTGTCTACATGCAAAAAAATTAAAATTTAAAATTAATTTTGTATAGAGTCGAGTGGTCAAAAGACGTTCAAAAAATGAATACATTAAATTTAATTTATAAACCTTCTAATTTTGACCACTTGACTTTATACTAAATTAATTCAACACTTTAAAATTTTCATATGTAGACGTATCACTTGTAAGGTAGAAGGATTTTAACAGTTTGGATTCGTCATTTGAAACCAATTCGATAGATTTTAGAGTTGAGTTCACAAAGAGACTTGGTGAACTTAAGAATACCCTAGTTCTGATCTTAAGTATATAAAATATTTGTGTATTTAACACAAGGGAAAAAAAACTAAAAATTGAGTTTGCATGCGAAAATAGAAATTTGGATGATTCGGATATCCGATTATGTTTTCATATTACACAGATGTAAATAAGATCAATAATTAATTTTTAACAAATAATTCCACAGGGATATATTATCTCTCTTTCCCTAAGAAATTCCTGAAGAAATTATGTATTATTCTTAAATATATCTTTATGTAATACTATTGGTGTACAAATTAATAATTAGTTGATGTAATTTGAATACTGAGTTTTAAGAATTTCAAAACTTTTATATACTGAGGGGAACCAATTTCTAGTTATTCATCAGTTATGAATTATAAGCAATATTTCAACATTGCTGTGGCAGATCAGTAATAAGTCAGGCTTGGACCTTCTTAATTAACACCACAAACTCCAATTTAGGATGCTTAGACTTGCTTTCACTGTTCAATCAAAATAAAACGGGTGTTGAAACCAGTGTTGTAAATAACGGTATGCGCTCGTCAGATGGGTAAGATACTGTCAAGCAATTAATAATTGTCAAGCTATGAACCTCCAAACTTCCACAAACCTACAAAATCCTTGAAAAATTGAAAATATATCTAATGTAAGAATCGCCATTGTAACACCTTTCTCTCCAGAAAAATAATATGGTACCTTATTTTAATTGAAACTTGTACTGAATTATTATTTATTAGAATATTTTATATTTTTATTGTTCTATGTTATTGCTTGTAAGAATTTTTTTATATTTTTATTTGTAATTTTTAACAAAATTTTAATTTTCATAATAAATTTTTGAATAATAATATGTTATTTGTAAAATCCGACAACATAAAGTAAATTTTTTATTTAATAATTTTCATCTTATGATTGATAAATTGGAGAATAAAAATGTTAAAATTAGTGATATATCGGCTATAAGATATTAAAAGACGTGTAGATATATTTTCTATGAATAGAGCAAATAAGGATTAGATCTTTGTTTTTTACTTTAAAAAATAAAAAAAACAGAAAAAAAAGATACTCATCAGTTTGGAAAGTTATTTTTTTAATCCATCTATAATAAATTAATTGAATAAAAAGATTCTCATTGATGAAATGAAAGATGGATGCCATGTGTCAAGCAAAGATTGGCTAAACTCAATGGTGGGCAGGATTTTCCTACACACGTGTGGGCAGAGGATTTGGTTCCACAAAATTGCCCTCCATCTGGAAAGTGATCAGAACTCAGAAAAGGGGGCGAGCAAAATATCCGCAATAACTCAGTTGTCATTTATAAAAAAAGGGAGGGCCTAACCTTCCCCCGCCATCCATCCCCCACTTTTCCCCCAACTGAAAATAAGTAGGGGACCACAGTAAACTGTTAATAACCGTTGAAATAAGTAGTGGACCACAATAAACCGTTAATTATTGGGAAATAGAAGGGGACCAAAAATGCCTCCACAACATTACAGGCGCAGAAGTATTCACCCTTGTAAACTCAAATATTCATCCATGTAAAGAAAAGTACTCATCTTTGAGAAATAACTATATAAGGAAACATTACACCCATCTTTGACACGTTTTTAGAGGTGGTTTTTTTTTTTGTACGTTCACTCTAACTAATTTTTCCGACGATCTGTGAGGAATTTTTCAAATCTAAAACCACGAAAGTCTTCTACACAATTTTCTCTTTCAAATAAGATCCATGATGACATACTTTCGAGTTGTCCGTTACGCAAGTATTCACACCTCGTACGCAAGTATTCATCTCTCATTGAACAAGTATTCATTCTCGTCGTGTAAGTGTAAAGAGTACATGAAGGTATGGTGGGACCGCACAACCGCGACTTCAGATAAGTAGGGGACCACAGTAATATGCGGAGATAAGTGGTGGAATTAGTAGGGGACGATTTGCGAAAAAGTATTGACACTTAACACGAGTTGTATTCATCCATATAAATAAAAGTACTCATCTTTGAGAAAGAATTATATATGGAAATATTACGACATTAAGAACATTAATTACGCGGAGATAGTAGGGTACCACAACTGCCGTCCGCTAAAAATAAAAGAAAACGCGTAATTAAGTGGGGGGACCGCACAACCGCCATCACTAACTACCGTGGGGACCGCATAACCGTCACTGCAAGTGGAAACAACATCAAGTATTCACCCTGATATATCAAGTATTTTTAAAAAAAACTGGTCATATCACACCCATATTTTACACGTTTTTAGAGATGGTTTTTTTTCTCCGTTCAATCTAACTAATATTTCTAACGATCTGTGAGAAATTTTGCAAATCTAAAACCACGAACATCTTCTACATAATTTTCTCTTTAAAATGAGATCCATGATGACATACTTTCGAGTTATTCGTTGCACAAGTATTCACCCTCATCATGCAAGTATTCATCTATCATTGAACAAGTATTCACATGTAATACATCAAGTATTCACCCTGATATATCAAGTATTTTTTAAAAAAACTGGACATATCACACCCATCTTTTACACGTTTTTAGAGGTGGTTTTTTTTTTCTCCGTTCAATCTAACTAATATTTCTAACGACCTATGAGGAATTTTGCAAATCTAAAACCACGAACGTCTTCTACATAATTTTCTCTTTAAAATGAGATCCATGATGACATACTTTCGAGTTATTCGTTGCACAAGTATTCACCCTCGTCATGCAAGTATTTATCTATCATTGAACAAGTATTCACATGTAATACATCAAGTATTCACCCTGATATATCAAGTATTTTTAAAAAAAACTGGACATATCACACCAATCTTTTACACGTTTTTAGAGGTGGTTTTTTTTTTCTCCGTTCAATCTAACTAATATTTCTAACGATCTGTGAGGAATTTTGCAAATCTAAAACCACGAACGTCTTCTACATAATTTTCTCTTTAAAATGAGATCCATGATGACATACTTTCGAGTTATTCGTTGCACAAGTATTCACCCTCGTCATACAAGTATTCATCTATCATTGAACAAGTATTCATCCTAGTTGTGTGAGGCGGAGAAGGAGAGGCGGAGGCGGAGAGGGAGAGGCGAAGGTGGGAGAGGCGGGCGGAGGCAGAGGTGGAAGAGGGAGGCGGAGGTGGAAGAGGGAGAGGGAGGGAGAGAGGAAAGAAATAGAAGGAGAAAATCTACTAATTAATTTGTAGGGACCACTAGTTAGTTAAAATTGATTATTATAGTTAGAAAATGAAGTTAGTTAGTTGGGGGAAAAATGGGGGAAGGAATCAAGGGGTAACATATAATTACCCATAAAAAAAACCTTCATTTGGCATCAAGCTTTCTCTCTTGTGTTGAAATTTCATTCATTGTTAACACTTTAAATTCTAAAGATTCTGATATACTCTCTCTCTCTGCCAGATATAGTTATTCTGAAAGTAGAAAAACAAAAATGAAAGTGATACAAATTCGAGATAGATCAAACAAAATGATGTAAACATATAACAATCATTATGTTGTATTACATAACTTCTAGAGATTTTAATATTGAAGTAAATTGAAATTTTTTGATAATAATTTGAATCAAATAAAAAGTTTGGAGAAATAAAAAGAAATTTATAAGGATCTCACTTGGCCTCATAAAATAATTTTGTATCAGCATCGGAACTAGAAAATTTAGATAGGAGGGTTAAAATTTAAAATGCATAATATATGGTATGAGGAAGAGGAGGCTGAACTATATAAACTTTTAAGAAAAATAAAAATTAAATTAAATTTAAATATACATAATTAAAAGATTTGAAATTATGAGGGTGGCAAAGCACTCTATGGGCAATACGTAGATCTGCCCCTAACTCGAATGTCATTTAATATTACATTAAAAACTAAATTATGAACAATTATAAATTTCAGCTCGTTTGATAAAAATAAAACTAGCGGAAAAAAAAGAACTTGTTGCGTTATGTTTGTTATTCAAATTAATTAAAAAAAAAATACACCACTATCACTGGTAAGGACATATGTTGTTATTTCCTTAACCACTGCCAAAAAAATAAATAAACAAAATATCCTGGTCAAATAGAAGCTACTAAATCTCCTACCTTTCCATTGTTTATTAAATATTTAAAACTATGGGATTATCTGAAAAATAGTTAAAATTGTTATCATGTATATGTTCAGTACATAAATTTTCAACCAATAAATTAGCATACATTATGAAATTTTTAATTTAATTTAGCTCTACCACCTAGTAGATTAAATTTATCTACAAAAGTGTTTGTATTAATATATTTAACAATGCACTAAGTATTATACCATTCTTTATTGCAAAACTGAGAGTAATGAATTATGGGTTAATTGATGTTTCATCATGTTTTATGGTGGAAAATTATGAAAGATGCATATCTCCATTCCTTTTCTTTTCTAAATTTGAACTTTTGATCAAATATTGTTTATATTTTGATAAAATATTTTAAAAATTGTAATAGTTCATAATATAGTAAGTGGGAATTCAGAAGGAATAAAAAGTAGAGACATTAATTAGGTGCAGTGTTCATTTATATAGTTTATGTTGCATTTGAAGGAAGTGACTTAATTTTGACAAACATAAAATTTGATTAATTAAAAAAGAGGGATCCAATTGCACTCTTTTTTTTACACATCTTGACATTGTTTTTTATAGGTCAATTTTTGCGATTTCAAAATCCAAACAATCGATCCGAACCGTTCAACATGATCACCATATTAAAATGTGCTTGGAGATCAAATTTTACATTTTTTTGAATTTTTTTACTATTTATTAAGATGGTTACAAAATCATTGTTTTTCAATGGTCTGAAAATAACGATTTTGTAACCATCTTAATAAATAGTAAAAAAATTAAAAAAATGTAAAATTTGTTCTCCAAGCACATTTTAATATATCCATCATGTTGAACGGTTTGGATCGACTATTTGGACTTTAAAAATGGTAGGTGTCAAAATGTGTCAAAAAAACAGTGTAATCCGATCCCTCCTCTAATTATAATTAGATAATTGAAGTTCAACAACAAAAAAACGAATTCTATATAAAGTTTAGTGATCTCAAAAAAAAAATTACCCTCATTTATATCAGAGCCAAAAATATTATACCCTTTAATCACATCATAAATTCTTTCTATGATTTAAGCGTCATGAATTAATTTGCACCAACTACCATACCTTAATTAATTCGTTCATATCATCACCCTTTGCACCAGAGACGATGTGTTCAATAGAGAGTAAATGACTTTATTTGACCGTAAAAGAGTAAATGCATGTGGCAGTTGAAAAGAATAATTAATCAAACTCTATTGTGTTACAATGTATATATATATATATATATATGTAAAGATTTGGAGATTTGAGGTGAAGAGATCCATCAGCCAGGGGAAGAACGAGACGGAGAGAGAAAGAGAGAGAGAGAGATCATGAAAGGAGGTGGTGAATTGGTCCAAAAATGAATAATTTTTATGTGGAGATGGATACTATCTTAATGCACACAATGGTAAGTTAAAAGTTCATTCTAATTTTATGTGGAGATGCATACAATGACAAAGAAAATTTTATCTCCTTGCATTGCATGTTGCAGAATATTCCAAAGAAGTTTGCAAAAATCTTCAAAGGGTCCCTGAGAGAAATTGTTGAACTTGAAGGTCCAAGTGGAATTACTTGGCATGTGAAAATGATGAGGTCTAAGTCTAACAACACATTTGCTATGCGATCTGGTTGGAAAGAATTTGTAATTGCTAATCGAATAGATAAGAATGATGTTTTAGTATTTACATACAATGGTAATTCCTCTTTTAAAGTTGCAATCTTTGATCGGAATGGATGTGAAAAAGCCGCTTCTTTCTTCGCAAAAAAGATGGAGACGAAGACAAAGACACAGTCAGAGGAGTCAAAAAACAGATCGATTCGAGAAATTTCTGCACCTCATAATGAGGTTAAGAAAGAGATCATATATTTATCCTCTGGTAGTAGTGTCAGTGATGAATCTTCTAGTGATATTTCATCACGTGCCACTCGAGCGTGCACGATTGGAGAAAGGGTTTGTTGTAAGAGGAAACGAAGAGGTAGGTATATTTTGTTCATATTCGTTATTTTTTAACTTTTCAATTTTTTATGCATCAAGGATATTATTTCATGAGATAGACTATGGTGAGTTGTGAAGTAACAACTTTTACTTCACGCTCATATTCCATTTTGAAAATCTAAACTATTGATCCGAACCGCTCCACATGATCTTCATATTGAAATGTGCTTGGAGACCAAATTTTACATTTTTTTGAATTTTTTTACTATTTATTAAGCCATTTTGAAAATCGCTGATTTGAGTAAACAGTAAAAAACAGTAAAAACTTCTGGACCATTCGATCAGCGATTTTCAAAGTGGCTTAATAAATAGTAAAAAAATTCCAAAAAATGTAAAATATGGTCTCCAAACACATTTCAATATGGAGATCATGTTGAGCAGTTCGGATCGGTTGTTTAGATTTTTAAAATAAGAATATGAGCGTAAAGTAAAAATAACTTCTTACTTCGCAACTCACCGTAGCCCAACTCTTATTTCATCAAGGAATGTTTCTGAACTTCTGATCCTATAATTTCTTTTTTCCCCCTATTTTGAAAATTTCTGATTACAGAATTTCTACAAGAATCAAGCGAGAGTGATGAAGGAGAGCACGAAACTGTTAGAAAAAGAAAAACAAAGGAGAATAGAGCTAAGAAAGGTTCCAGTTTATATGTCATACCCCGCATGACCCATTTGACAAAAGCTCAAGAGGAGATTGCTAACAGAATGACACAAAAAACTCGCAAGGGTAGTGACTTGTTTGTCAGAATCTTGACTTCAGTCAATACTCGTACAGATGTGAATTGTGAACTGGTACGTAAGTATTTTGTCCATTGTAACTTCACTTAAATTGTAATGCTGGAAACAAGAAAAATTACATAATAAATGAAATAAATATCAAGTACATATGCAATCAATCTTACTATCTTGTTGCACTATGTTACTATGTATCAGAGGTTTCCAAGTGGCTTTGCGTGCAAAGTTCTTCAAGGAGAGAAGAAGAAGAAGATTACTTTGTTACCTGCTGATTTAGATATGAGAAACTCTGTTACTGCAAACTACTACTTGAGGAATAAAAAGATAGGATGCATAAAAAAAGGTTGGTGCCAATTTGCATGCATAAATGGACTGAAACAAGGGGATCTTTGTCTTTTTGAATTAAGGAAGAAAGACAAGCAAGGAATTCTGACTATGGTAGTTCATTTTAATAATTAGTAGCTAAGATATATATAATGGTTACAGTTTGTTTGCAAAGTACAACGCCCTGTTTCTTTGCAATTAAATCATAGTATAAACAGAGGTGGTGCACAAGGAAGGGCATGAGTTCTTTATGTTGGTTGTTTTCTTGTTATGATTGGTAAACTTGGTTGTGGCCATTCTGTGGTTAGGTACCAGTACCACTGATACTTGATTTTAGTTTCTCATGAAATTGATGACTTGATTTTAGTTTCTTGTGAAAATGATGGCAGTTTTATTGTTATCTCTGATATTGATTTTAGTTTCTAGTGAAATTGATGGCTTGAATAACGATTCATTATATATAAACTTTCAAATAAAAGTATAAATTTATAATTGTGTAGGTGGTGTATAAATTGATACAGTTTATCGAAAGAGCAAGTCTGCCAACTTTTTGTAAAGGGTCGAGATTTATTGTCAGTGGATTCACTTAATAATGTTGAAAAATATTTTCTCACTGGTATCAGTTGGTACTATTTGGTACCATGGCTTAATGCATTGTCCGGAACCCGTGGTACCAGTCTGTACCAGCAATGAAATATTTGTTGGATCTGATTTGCCGTTCTGATAGCATTTGATTTTTCTTGTTAGCTGTTTTCTCTCTTTTTTAAACATGAGCAGGATGATATGGCCACTGATAATCCAAATGATATACCTTCTTGACAGTGCTCTCAGAATTCAGAACCACTTGGTTATCACTTTTCCCGAACTGAAAAAAAATAGAAAAAATACATCTCAGTACGTATTGTATCTGTTTCCCACACTATACGGTATGGCACAGGCACGGAACTATTAAGTATTTCAGACATCTCAGTACGTATTGGCACGTATTGGCACGGCACAGCACGTGTTTCAGACATCTCAGTACGTATAGAAAAATAGAAAAAATACATCTCAGTACGTATTGGCACGGCACAGCACGTGTTTCAGACATCTAAACACAGCACATCGGAACATGACACATCACGTTTGCAATTCCATTCACATGCATATAGATTCAAAATAACAAAATCCTTTTCATAATAAAATGTATTGACATTACAGATTCAATTAGAATATAATCTTCAAATTTTCATTATAATTTTATTTTCTACCACTCAAGTCACTGCCCTCTGCATTTTTTCATGATTCAGTTTATGCACACACATGGTAGAAGCTGTTGTTCTATCACTGACATTTAACAAATTCTTTCTCGTTGCTATTTATTTCTCTAATCCCTCATCCCTCATAGTTTTTAGTTGTTCTTGTTTGACCAATAAATTAAATGAATGTTTGCCTTTATTTGTATTTCTCAATGCATATTTGACTACTTGTATATGTTGAGTGGCAAGAGAAAATGAAATTAGAACGAACTTTTGGAGATAATACCTACTAATTTAATTTATACTTCTTTGATTTCACATGTGATTCGTTAGGAGATGGTTCTTTTCACACAGAGATGGATTATTGGGAACATTTGCATTACATTGTATCTTAAAAAAAAAATGCTATTTTTCTCAGATCCTCCCATGCAAAATGTTGCAAAAACATTTGTGAAATCTTCAAAGGATCCATAAGTGAAAACATCAAACTGGAAGGTCCAAGTGAAATTAATTTACTTGGCATGTCAAATTGATCAGATAATAAAATAAATAAGAATGATAATTTAGAGAGAGAGGTTTCTTAGGAGAAATTCAGGTGCCCACCATCAATTCCATTAGAAACTAAAATCAAGTATCAGTGGTAACAACATAACCGCCATCAATTTCATTAGAAACTAAATTCAAGCCATCAATTTCATCAGAAACTACAATCAAGTATCAGTGGTAACAACAGAACTGCCACAACCAAGTTTAATAGTCATAACACGAAAACGACCAACATTGAAAACAAAGATGTTAAAAACCCCAGTAACCTGAGCTAAGAACTCATGCCCTTCACCATGCACAACCTCATGATACTATGATTTAATTGCAAACTAACTGGTGGGTGTACTACTTTGCAAACAACCTGTAACCGCTATATATATCTAAGCTACTCATTATTGAAATGAACTACCATAGTCAGAATTCCTTCCTTGTCTTGCTTCCTTAGTTCAAAAAGGCACAAGTCCCCCTCTTTCAGTCCATTTCTAAGTACAAATTTGCGCCAACCTCTACCTATGTATCTCATACTTTTATTCTTGTAGTAATCTGCGGTACATATCTTGCTTCTCTTATCTAAATCAGCAGGCATCAGAGTTATCTTCTTCTTGTTGCTTTGAAGAACTTTGCACGCAAACCCACTTGGGAAATTCTGGTACATAGTTACATAGTAAAAAATGATAGTAAGATTGTTTTCACATGTACTTGATATTTATATCTTCCATAAACAATTTTGTCGTTAATTACATAACCACACAAAATGGAAAAAAGAAATACTTACGTACCAATATACAATTGTTATGTGTTTGAGTCTGAGTATTGATTCGAGTCAAGATTTTGACAAACAAGTCACTACCCTTTTGAGTTTTTCGAGTGATTCTGTCAGCAATCTGTTTTTGAGCTTTTGTCAGACAGGTATGGCTGGGTACAATATATAGCATGGAAGCTTTCTTAGTTCTGTTCTCCTTTGTTTTTCTTTTTCTGACAGTTCCGTGCTCTCCTTCGTCATTCTCACTATCACTCTCACTTGATTCTTGAACAAAATCTGTAACAAGAAATTAAATGGCACAAGTTCATTTCTTGTTCTATCTCATAATAAGGGGGGAAAACAATTACAGGACTCAAGAATCACATTCTTGATGAAATAAAATGCTTGATATACCTACCTCTTCGTTTTCTCTTACAACGAACCCTTTCTCCATCCGTTCTCGCTTGAGCGGCACGACTTGAAATCTCAGGAAAAGATTCATCAGTGTCATTACTACCAGAGAATAAAGATGTGATCTCTTTCTTCACCTCGCGGTGAGGTGCACCAATTTCTCGAATGACTCTGTCGCTTGATTCCTCTGACTCCATCTCTGTCTCCATCTTTTTTGCAAAGAAAGGAGCAGCTTTCTCGCATCCACTCCAATTAAAGATTACCACTTTAAAAGAGGAATTACCGTTGTATGTAAATACTAAAACATCATTCTTATCTATTCGATTAGCAATTATAAATTCTTTCCAACCAGATCGCAGAGCAAATGTGTTGTTAGACCTGATCATTTTCACATGCCAAGTTATTCCGCTTGGACCTTCAAGTTCAACATTTTCTCTCATGGAAGCTTTGAACTTTTTTGCAAACTTCTTTGGAATATTCTGCAACATGCAATGCAAGGACATAAAAACTTCTTTGTCAGTGGCAACTAAGTAAGAAGAAGTAAAACTTTGAGGGACTGAAGGAACCAGATTTAATTTCAGTCTTAGGGAAAATTGCAAATTAGCATTTCTAACTGGGGTTTATTACCAGCAGCTAGTTTTTACAGAACAGTCTATAGAATATAGAAGAATCAAAAAACAATCCTTAGTAATCAGCAATTAACAGCATGAGGAAAAGGCACGGGTATCACTGATACTGTGGTCAGAAGTGAGGTGAACAACAGAATGAAGGCAATAGGCACTGACATGACTGTATTTGAATTCAGTACCGATTGATATATGTGTGAGTTCTATAACAAATCTGAGATTCAATAGCAAAAATCAACACACAGAAAGATTACACTACAATTTCAGTTTGCTAGAATCAGAAAATCAGAGCAAGAGAAGTCAGTTGAACACTGGAATTATTTTAGAAACTTTGCTTAGCTTAAATTTGCAAGCCAATGCTCATATCAAGTAACATCACATAAAAATAAAACCTAGTTTAATTTACAAACCATTTGAAATTTTCCTTTCCTCTTTGGTGTCATAACTGGTACAGTTTGGTACCATTGTATGCATAAGCGACGAGACAGTAGAATTAATTCAAAGGATATGTATAATTAACTTGCCATTGTATACATAAAGGTAGAAGTATCCATCTCCACAAAAAATTTATTCATACTTGATCCCAAGTCGAATCCTCCTTTCATCTCTGTCTCTCTCTCTCTCTCTCGGTCGTTCTTCCTCTACCTCTCTCTCCACCTCCAAGTCTACATATACATTGATTCAAAACAAACATCGTTCCAACCGCCGCATTGATTCTCTACGATCAACTCGAGCGTTGACAGAATGACAGGTCTCAGTCTCTCAGGTACGGAGGTACCCCTGCTTTTGAAAAAGAAAGAAAGCTCTTTTCCTCTGTTGCTTATTCTCCGGTTGCTTTCCTGAAGTGAATTACTCTATCTGGTGGGCTCCGTAAGTGATTTAAGTCTGTCTGTAGGACCCAGTTGTCTGGGACCAGTAATAGAAGTTGAGACAAACAAGCTGGAACAGAGAAACATCCGGTTTGGGAGATATTTTGCGTGATCGACGTGTCCGGTGCCTACTCGGGGATAGCGCAGGACCCGGTATTCTTTGAGCTTTGAGATTCGTGTATAACGCATTTGAACGGTTAATTTTACCCCAAAAGTCACGCAAAATATGAGATATCTCAGAGGATGCTAATTCATCGTTCCAGGACAAAAGGTGGGGTAAGTTTTTGACAAATTAGTTTTTGCTTCATGCAGCACACGGACGATGGAGAATTTTTTTACGGATGCGCTGCATGAAGCAATAACTATTGTGTCAATATCTTTACCCAAGAGATGTAATGACATTCATTCCCCTTTGTATCAGTGGTCACTGGTCAGTGGATGGCTAGACTGCTGAACGGCCGAAATTTTTATTAATAACCCCAAACAAAAGAAAAATATCAAATCTAACCCCAACTTGAAAAAAATTTCAAAAATGACCCAACCGCCCCATTACTGGGCGGTTCACTCTACCCACAAAACCGCCCAGTGGTTGGGCGGTCCACACGGCCAATAAAACCGCCCCCTAATCGGGCGGTTAGCCATAATTTTTTTTTTTTTTTTTTTTTTTTACAGATATGTTAGGATATTTTTTTAGTATGATATATTTATAAGATATATATATATTTTTAAGATATATTTTTTTTGTGTAGATATCTTTTTTATTAAGATATATTTACAACACATATTAAGATATATATTTATGATAAGTTTGTATTATTTTTGTAAGATATATTTTTTTTATTGTAATTTTAAATAAAATTTGGTTGAGTTTGGATGCGTCGTCTGACGTTAGAACCGTCGATTCTTTTATAATAATTGTCGATTATACGGCTGTTGTATTGATTGTCGATTTGGCTAATGTGGTAAATATTTTTATGTTGTCAATTTGTGTATATTTAATTGCGCTATGAAAATAACAAAAATGAAGCATACAAAAATAGTTACAAAACTACTAATTAAATCAGTTCACAAATTTAGCGACGACGACCGAACAAATTTAGAAGTCGACGAGTTCTCGATCTGCTTCCAGTCTGTTGTGCGACACTACTACTGCTACCGGATGCCTCTGCATGACTACTACCGCTACCGGTTGCCTCTGCAACAACTCTAGCATTTTCTCTTTCGTTGGCTTCGTTGATGGCATCTGCATTCCAGTTCACCAAAAATGGTATGTTATTGAAATCTTGAAATGTAAAAGGAATTATAAAATATAAAATGAAATGTACCTGCTCGCTGCCTGTCACAAGTTGAACGGCGAGCCTGATGTCCCATTCGCCTACCCTGCATCTGATCCATTGTCATTACAGCACGCTTGTGGGGCCTTCTCCCTTTTCTAATATAAAAAGAAGTTAAATAACCATATTAAAAAGAAGTTCAGTGCATACACAAAGTATTCTCCCTAACCTGATCCACTTTCTGGGGGGGACGATTTTATCTCCAACATAGGCCGGCCATTGATGCTGGTTGGGATAAGAATGGAATGATGCACCCCAAGTACTCGCAAGGTAAGTGGTACGGTACATGTCGGCGACAAAATCATCCTCACGGAAGTTTCTCACTCAGCACACCGCCATAACATGAGAACAAGGTAGGTGAGCTAGTTGGATTCCTTGGCATGTGCATGTTACAGTATTGTCATCTCCGATTTTGACAACATACTTGAAAGGCCTTTTAATAAACTCCATAGTCCCATCTGCTCTACGGTTGGTTGGAGCGTACTCATTCGGAGAGTGAACTTCGAATTCCAAGCGACCCCCATACGGGACAACGGTCATAACTGAACCTTTCTCCCTATGTTTGCGTAATTTGCCCTCCACCCTTGTTGAAAATGTTTGGTTCCTGGCGAGTAATTCTGTTGCTTTATCACGGCAGTCAACGAACCATGCATTAAGCTTGTAGAAAGTGTCCTCCACAATGGCTGCCACGGGCAACATTCGGCTCTGCTTGAAAACAGCATTCAAGGACTCGGACCCATTTGTTGTCATTATTCCCCATCTCCAACCTCCATCTTTTGCTTGAAATATTTTCTCATATGCGGGTGCTTCTTGCAGATCTCTCGGATTATTTTTCCCCACCTTGAGTAAGTACGAATTTGCCTTCGGACAATACTACACAGAAATAATTTTTCAGATTAGAAAAATATAAGTAAATAGTTTATTAAAATTTCATCTAAAATATACATACCTTGGCAAACTCTTTGAACATCTCTTCCAGCCTCCTCGGCTTCTTCCTTCTGCATCCAATTTTAAATGTATCTGCAACCCATTGGTCGAATCCGACATGCTTGTAGAGGTTGTCTGCAACGTGTTGCATACACAGCATGTGCACACAGTCGCCCTGCGCTGTCGACCAACCGAAATCTGTTCGATCAAAGACATATTTGATTCCTTTGTGCTGGTCTGATATGACACAAAAGAACCGGTTCCCAACCACCTCTCTCCGCAAAAAACTCATGAAAAAGCCCCAATTTTCACCATCCTCCTTCTCGACAATTGCAAATGCCAAAGGCAACAACTGGTTTTCTGCATCATATGCACATGCTATCAATAACCTCCCCTCGTAACGGCCAGACAAGAAGCATGCATCTATACTGATAACAGGTCTAATATATGGCACAGCTTGAATGCACGGACCAAACGCCCATGCTATGGCCTTGAACAGTATCTCGTCGGGCTCATCGGGATCGGTAACATTCCAACATTCATACCTTGTGCCGGGATTTGTACTTGCTATGGCTTGGAGCAGTGGTGCAAGCAAGTTGTATGAATCCTTCCAACTACCGAACAGTCGGCATATCGCAAGTTCACGCCCTCTCCACAACCTGTTGTATTTTGGGGTCACATGGTCGTAAGCGCGTCTCACCGCTCTACCGACCTCCTTAAGGCTGATCGACGGGTCCTCCTTAACATCTCGCTCAATTACATCGGCAATAAGTGATGCCGTAAGTTATGAATGGTCTGTCCTTGACGACGCAGACTTGCATGTATGTGGGGTTTCACATTTCTTAATTATCCATGACGCCCCCCTCCCCACAGGGGTTGCATACAGTCGGAACTCGCATCGCGGTGAGTCTTTGCAAACAACAACTAACCTTTTTGACTCCCTTTTTTGTATTCTGCACTCCCAGTTGCTGCGAATATGAACTTCGTATATTTTCTTCACAAGTTCATCTAGGGTGGTATAAACCTGGTCCGGAGCAAGCTCTGAGGTGTAAACGACACGCTTCCCAAAATAGCTTATGTCTGCTTCTTCAAAAGCAGTGGTATCATTGAATGTGGCTACCGGATGCCTGTCTGTCCGACCTCTGATCGGAAATCTGTCCTGCCTGGGCAAATAATCTCCATCACCGTCTGACAAGTGATCAGAATCCCAATCCCCGTCCCAACTATCACCCGAGTTAATTTCACGTTCCGGTATGGCATCAATCCCTTCAGCCTCCAGCATAGCATCTCTCTGGGGAACAATAACAGGTACAAGTATAGGTACGGACGGTGGTACAGAAGGAAATCTGGCTTCTACTACGGGTTGAATAGAAGGTGGAGGTGGTGGTGGTGGTAGGTCGGTGCTATAATCAGTGGTATAATCAGTGGTGTAATCAGCAGTGTAATCAGTATGAACGGGTGGTGCGTGCGGTTCAGACGGTGATACATGACCCAAGTTTTGGTTACCCGAGTGGTCAAAACCCGAGTGCTGCTGCACTGGGCTATCATAACCTGTATGGTCTGTAGAAGGTCCAACCCTGGTCCGATGCAGAAACTTTCTGGAATACAACTCCATTATCGGGGTACCCGTAGATTGAAAAGTATTGTAAACACATCTCCAACCATCCTCATTTGTTATTGGATACTTTACATAGTAAGGTCTATCCCGCCCTGTGTCAACCCGAGTAACCAAATCTATGTCATACCGGTTGGGGGTTACACCAATCCTTTCGAATACCATTTGCTTAAGTTCCAGAAATGAGGTGTTTTCATTTACCTCAAAGCCATGGGTCGGATCTTTCGAGTAACGTACTCCCTCCACACCCACCTCGAACTTCCCGCCCACATATAGTGTAACCAACATTTTATCTACATTAATAAACAAACTTTTATCAGTTACAAAATAATAGTACACAGTTAAATTATTAGTAAATAACAACATTAAAAAAATATATATTTAATAAAATTAATTTAAAAAATAAAATAAAAAAATGAACAGTAATCTACAGTAGTCTACAGTAATCTACAGTAATCTACAGTAATCAACAGTATCTACAGTAATCTACAGTATCTACAGTAATCTACAGTATCTACAGTAATGCATAGTAAAATAAATAATAAAATAATAATAATAAAAACTAATAAAAAAAAAAATTTACCTGCAGAGAAAGAAGAGCGATTGGGGCGAGGGCGAGGGCGAGAGAGTGTGAGAATGAGAGGCAGAATTGGGAATTTATAGTCTGCATAGTGAACCGCCCCACCATGGGGCGGTTTGCTTGGCCGTGTGGACCGCCCAATGATTGGGCAGTTTTGTGGGTAGGGTGAACCGCCCAGTCATGGGGCGGTTAGGTCATTTTTGAAAAAAATTTCAAGTTGGGGTTAGATTTGATATTTTTCTTTTGTTTGGGGTTATTAATAAAAATTTCGGGCTGAACGGAGAAAAAAAGTAGCGTAATAAAGAGTGTAGTTGGTAGAATTTAATTTACGCCGCTTGAATAAAAAAAGAGAGTTTATGATGTGATTAAAGAGAGAAAAAGCTATGAAATTAGAACAATATTGGCTCCAGTAGGGTGTGATGTGCTCACCAAACTCTTTGGTGAGCACAACTCTACATAAACTATCGGATTTACTTCAAACGAGATGAATCCAACTGTTGAAACCGATGTGCTTTACGAGTGATGCGAGTACATGCAAAATTTTAAATTTTTTGAATTCATTTAAGTCTCAAGTCAAGTGGTCAAAATTGATGATTTTTTGAATGCATTAAAACAATTTCATTTTGGATCATTCATTTTTCATCAATTTTGACCACTTAACTTGAGACTAAATGAATTCAAAAAATTCAAAATTTTGCATGTACGCGCATCACTCGTAAAGTACATCGGTTTCAACTGTTGGATTCATCTCGTTTGAAGTGAATCCGATAGTTTATGTAGAGTTGTGCTCACCAAAGAGTTTGGTGAGCACATCACACCCTAGTTCTACTCATATTGGCTCTGTAATAAACGAAAGTATTTTTTAAGATCACAAACTTTATATATATATATATATAGAGAGAGAGCGAGAGCGAGAGTGAGGTTACGGTACTGTGCATAGCACGGATTGGTCTGTGCTACGGCTCAATATTTGAGTTTTCAAAATTCTAACGGTCGATCCAAACCGTTCAATATGATTATAAAATGAATATGTACTTGCAAACCAAATTTTACATTTTTTTGAATTTTGTTACTATTTTTTTAGATAGGTAGAAAATCACTTGATCTTAAAATTCTGGACCATCCAAAAACAGTGATTTTCTACCTATCTAAAAAAATAGTAAAACAATTCGAAAAAATGTAAAATTTGATTTGCAAGTACATATTCATTTTATAATCATGTTGAACGGTTATATATATAGAGTATGGCTAATTTTCTTCCGGAAGCACTTCGACCGAAGTACTTACGGGATCAAATTTTAGTATTTGATATTCAAACAACAAATCCAAACCGTTAGATGTTCAATCTATATTAAAATGTGCTTGGAGACCAAATTTTACATTTTTTTGGAATTTTTTACTATTTATTAAGCTGGTTTGAAAACCGCTGTTTTTCAATGCTGCAGAAATTTAATAAAAATAGCAATTTTCAAACTAGCTTAATAAATAGTAAAAAAATTCCAAAAAATGTAAAATTTGGTCCAAGCACATTTTAATATAGATTGAACATCTAACGGTTTGAATTTATTGTTTGAACATCAAATACTAAAATGTGACGCCATAAACACTTCGGTCGAAGTGCTTCCAGAAGCAAATTAGTCATACTCTATATGTGTGTGTGTGTGTGTGTAATAAATGAATGGTACAAAATTTTCAGATCAAGTTATTTTCTACCTATCTAAAATAATAGTAAAAAAATTCTAAAAAATGTAAAATTTGATTTGCAAGTACATATTCATATGGAGATCATGTTGAACGGTTCGGATCGACCGCTAAAAATTGGAAGTTATGAACTATTATGATTTTTTTTTATATAAAGGAAGTTAGGGACGCCACCACCTATTTGGGAAAATAGATATATTTATCAAAGTATAAACATTCTTAGATCACAAATTTAAATTTACAAATTATACTTCTTAAAAGTTGCATACAAAATATACGATCCGTATTCATATCCATCTAATATCCAATCCATATTCACATCCAGAAAAATAAATATCAATACAAATAAAAATACAACGATAAGAATATGAAAACATAATTAGAATACAAAAACAACGTGGCATTTGAGCCTCCTCTATTTGAACATTCTTTTCTTAAACATCAAAACAACTCGATACATGAAACTCGATAAAGAACAAAATTAATTTACAATTAATTTACTAAATACAATACATAAAAATACAGAAAACCAACAAACCTAATGAAGTACAATGTTAACAAAATTAAAATATTTCTGGACGATTCATCTGCAACATGCAAAATCAAATCAAAACAAGTTAATAGACAACACAAACATAAAAGTAAATTTGAAATTTTGAATTTAATGAATTAACAATCAACAATTTAAACAAAAAAAAAATTAACAATTAAACTAAAATAAACTTTACTGGTTATCGTTTAAATGAATGAATAGGAATGGCTTATCAATGAATAATTAAAGACGGAGAATTTGTTGTTAACAAACAGAGTCTCTGACATGTGGAGCCCACATGTCAGGCTACAGCTGCACCAAAGACCATACAGGCATACAACCTTTCTGACTTCTGAGAGGATACGCATTCCTCTCTCTTCTCCTTGCAGAATTTTCCCTCCCTTTTTCGCTCTCCCCGTCCCTTCGCCTTTCGAATTCGTATCCACTCATCCTCTGCATTAACTCAAAAGAGAAACTTTTGAGTTAATACATCTCGACTATCCGATATGTTTTAAGATTCGTGCGCACTAATAGTAAAGGACCCCTATGTTATAATGCAGAGGATACGGATCCTCGCCTTTCTCCATCCTCCTGTCGCTTCGTCTTGCGCTCCGCTTGTCAGAAACATTTAACACTCACTGCCTCTCTTAGACCTTTTAAGTGCTTTCTCTCCCCTTTTCTCCTCCTCTTCCTTCTCATCTCTCAGAGCCTTTTACTGTTTGAGAATAAATCCTTGTTACTGACTTACGTTACTGTGGTCCTCTCTCTGTTAGATCTCGGATTAAGCAGGAAAGGTGCGATTTCAACTGAGACTTGAGGGATTAGTGGTATTCCTCTTTTTCTCTTCTTGCTTTCTTCACGGGTTCACAACCTGATTAGCCTCGATGGCTCTCTTCTTCCTGTCTGTACTGTAAATTACTTGAAGTTTGATAATGAATTGGTGTGAAATAATTGTTTGATATCCTTCGTTTTCCTCCACTTGTTCCTTTATCGGGTTTAAAACTGATTTGACATGAACTGCGTCGATTGCGTAAATTTTAGGAGGGGTAAGAATATTTCTGTACATTCGTAGGTACATGTACCCTGCATATGCACAGCACAAAAAAAAATCACCAATTCAAATTTTGTTAAAATTTTACAGTGAGTCTTTACTATGAGAAACTGTCTTTGTAATAGTCAAAAGATTTATTTTTTTCAAAATGTAAATTAATTTATATTGATAAAAATAAATAAATTTTGTCTTGTCAACAAATTAATTTATTTTGTTATTGTATACCTTTTAATTTTTTTCAATACAAATTAATTGTATGTCTCCTAATTTTTTTTATTAATCATGAAAGGAGGTTTCGAATTGAGTCCAAGAATGAAAAGTTTTTATGTGGAGATGGATGCTTCTTTCATGCACACAATGGTAAGTTATACAAATAAAAAATTCATTCTACTTTCTTGTTTCATTTCTTTTACTTCAGTCCTTAAAAAGTTGTAGTTCTTCTTACTTAGCTGCCACTGACAAATACTGTTTATCTCCTGTCTTATAATGTTGCAGATTATTCCAAAAATGTTTGCAAAAATGTTGAAAGGATCCAAGAGTGAAAATGTTGAACTTGAAGGTCCAAGCGGAATTACTTGGCATGTGAAAATGATCAGGTCTAACAACACATTTTGTCTGCGATTTGGTTGGAAAGACTTTGTAACCGCTAATGGAGTAGATGAAAAAGATATTTTAGTATTTACATACAACGGTAACTCTTATTTTAAAGTGCTAATCTTTAATCCAAGCGGTTGCGAAAAACCTGCCCCTTTCTTTGCAAAAAAGACGGAGACGAAAGCAGAGTCAGAGGAATCGAACGACAGTTCTATTCGAGAAATTGTTGCACCCCACCGCAATGTTAAAAAAGAGATCATATCTTTATCCTCTGGTAGTATTGACACCGATGAATCTTCTCGCGACATTTCATCCTGTGCTGCTCGAGTGCACAGGACTGGAGAAAGGGTTTGTGGTAAGAGGAAACGAAGAGGTAGGTATATCTTGTTCATATTTGTTGACTTTGAACTTTTTAATCTTTTATGCATCAAGGATTTTATTTGATCAGGGAATGTGATTGATTCCTCAGATAAATTTGTAATATAATAGTACTGGAAGCTTCTATTACTTCAATTAACCTGGTAAGCCTAGTAATATATACCAAACATCCCGAGGAAAAATGATGTATTTTTGTACAAGCATTTCTTCAAATATTGTCAAATTACCTGCTAGGCCAACTTCTTTTAATTGTTATTTTCCTAACACAGAGAGCATAGAAGAGATGAAGGTTAATTATTGATTGAATGTTCTGTACTTCTATTAATGAAAGATATCTTTACAGAATTTAGCAGAGGTGTATTTATAGGCAAATTAGCTTTTAATCTTTCCTAATTACACAAGATCTCTAGCAGTTGTTATTTTCTTAATACACAGATTTCCTATTATTGCTATTTCCTCATTGCATAGATTACAAGCAAGATTTGAGACCGCTGTATATTCCTAAACAGTATGCTAATTGTAGCTTGTCAGAAATTGTTGTTGAATCGGGTTACTTTGGTCATCTTCAATATCTTCAACATTTTTCCTATTCTGAAAAAAAACAAAAAGAATAAACATATGCCATTTAACTTGTTGCAGATTTTGTTCAAGAATCAAGCGAGAGCGAGAATGACGAAGGAGAGCACATAACTGTCAGAAAAATAAAAACAAAGGAGACTAGAAATAAGGAAGCTTCCGGGCTATATATCATACCCCGTCATACCTATCTGACAAAAGCTCAAAAGGTGATTGCTAACAGGATGGCCCGAGAAACTCAAAAGGGTAGTTACTTGTTCGTCAAAATCTTGACTCAAACCGATACTTGTACAAATATGTTTTGTCGACTGGTATGTAAACATTTTTTCCATTGTTACTGTTACATATCAAGTACATATGCAATTGATCTTACTATATTGTTGTGCTATGTAACTATGTCCTAGTTCTTACCAAGTAACTTTGCATGCAAAGTTCTTGAAAGAAAGAAGAAGAAGAAGAAGATTACTCTATTACCTGCTGATTTAGATAAGAGAAGCAAGACATGTACTGCAGACTACTACTGGAAGAATAAAAGTATGACGAGATACATAGGTAAAGGTTGGCGCCAATTTGTACGCATAAATGGACTGAAAAAAGGGAAACTTTGCCTTTTTGAACTAAGGAAGCCAGACAAACGAGGAAGTCTGACCATGGTAGTTCATTTCAATTCGGGTCAGTAGCTAAGATATATATAGAGGTTACTGTTCGTTTGCAATTAGATCGTTGCTTGTTAATTTCTTGAAGTACCAAATTGGGTTAAATTTGCAAAGGCCTCAACCCTGAATATATGCATCTGCAATGCATATGATTTTGTATAATGTGCTGGTAATACATATGATTTTGTATTAGGTGTGAAAATTTATTTTGTTGTAATTGTTAGACAAACTAGATATGATGAAAGATGTTTATTGCTCAGTTGACATGGCTTAATTTGTTATGGGTACGTAGTAACTTATTGAGGCTACCAATTGCTACATAAATTATTTACAGGCATGTTTGTTAATATAATTTCTCATAAAATAAAAGGTGGAATTGTATACAAATTCATCAAGGGTGGGTTGGTTATTAGTTATTAGGCCTAAAAGGCCCAAAGCGAATCCAGATCACTGTTGTTGGTTATTGAGAGCGGAAGGATGAATTCGGCCATATTATTTTGTTTATTTACCTTTTGCAGTGGTTACAGATAGGGGTGTAAACTGATTCGGATTATCCGGTCCGAATCCGATCCACCGAATCCGATCTGTATCCGCTTACTATTTGAATCCGAATTAAACGGAGCAGATAGTATCCTTTATCCGGATAATTTGTTACATATGACCAATTGTGTCGAATACAGATACAGATATATTTGATTAATACTAAACGGAGCAGATAGTATCTCGTATCCAGATAATTTGTTACATATGACCAACAGTGCCGAATATGGATAACGGATAACGGATATATTTGATTTATACTAAACGGAGTGGATATTCGATATATCCAGGGTTTGAACTCGTATTCGTGAATTATTTGCTCCGTATTTGTATCCTTTTAAAGCGGATTTAGTTTTGAATTTTAATATCTGTTTATTTTTCGTACTTGTATCCACTCATTGAAAAACGGATGCGGATATGGTATCAGTATTATCTGCTCCGAATTTGCTCTGTTTACACCCCTACTACAGAAGCAACAAAAAATTCAATTACAAATTTAATTACTTAATGAGGGCTCAAATATCTTGTTTTCATGCTCCAATCATATCCCACATCTTTATCTTTGATTTCAAAGTTCAAACAAATGATCCGAACCGTTCAACATGATATCCATATTAAAATATGCTTGGAGACCAAATTTTATATTTTTTTGAAATTTCTTTACTATTTTTTAAGGTAGGTATAAAATTATTGTTTTTAGATGGTCCAAAATTGTTTGAAAAACAATAATTTGGTATCTATCTTAGAAAATAGTAAAAAATTCCAAAAAATATAAAATTTCATCTCTAATCACATTTTAATGTGGATATTATGTTAACTGATTATTGACAATGCATATTGTTTGCTCGTGGGTAACGTCAAGAAAATAAAATTAGAATGAAATTTTGATGAACACCTAAATTTATTCTTTTTTTATATATCTATTTTTATTATGAATATGGGAATGAAATTGCAAATGTGCCGTGGTACTGTTTTTACATGCTCAAAACACGTGTTGTGCCGTGCCAACACGGAAAAAAACATATGAAACACGTCTACGGACATGGCATAGTTTGTTTAGATGTACCAACACGTGCACGGATCCGTATCCTCTGCATTAACTTAAAAGGGAATCTTTTGAGTTAATGAATTTCGACCGTCTGATTTTAAACAGAGCCAATCCGGATCGTGTCTATAACATAGGGGTCCTTTAATATTAGTGCAGATTCAGTTCGCACGAATCTTCAAACAGATTGGACAGTCGAAATTCATTAACTCAAAATATTCTCTTTTGAGTTAATGCAGAGGATATGAATTCCACGTGCACATCTAAATCACAGGCCATATCTTTCCACTCCTGTTTAAATGAGAGAGAACAACTTGCAAGAAAAATCAAATACTATCATAACAGCAAACTAGATCAAACAAGTATTAAATGACATAAGAGCAGCACGACACTGATACAAAAATCAATTTATGAGGCCAAACGATATACTTGTAACTTTCTTTTTTATATCTCATAAATTTTTATTTGATTGAAAATATTATAAAAAAAATTCAATTTAATTCAATATGGTTTATCTTGAATTTGTATCAATTTCAAATTTTTTTTTTCAACTTTTAGAATAACTATACCCGGAAAAGAGAGTATATTGCAGAATTTTTAGAATTTAGAGTTTAATGCATTAACATATTGATGAAATTTCAACACGAAATGTAGAGAAGCTTGATGCCAAATGGAGGTTTTTTTATAAATGACAAGTGAGTTTATTGAGGATATTTGCTCACCCAAGATTTTGGCCAACAAATTAAAATTAGATAAAAAAAATTACTTGATCTAAAGTTATGGATCATTGAGAAGTAGTAATTTTCTATCTATCTAAAAAATAATATAATTTTTTTAGAATTCTAAAAATTAGTGGGAAAGTATATTTTCATCCGGAAATCATGTTGAACGGTCAGATCAACTATTTAAATTTTAAAAACAAAAATATTAATTTTTATTACGGACCAATATGCGCTATGCATAATATCATAGCCTAACTCATATTGAGTGTGTTACGTGTGTATCCTCCGAGATATCTCATATTTTGCGAGACCAATGTGTCCGGTGCCTATTCAGGGAAAGGACAGGGGCAATATTATTTGAGCTTTGAGATTCGTGCAGAACATATTTGAACGGTTGAGATTTTTCAGAAAAAATACGCAAATTATGAGATATCTGAGAGGATGCGAATTCATTCATATTGAACCAATCTGCGCTGTGCATAGTATCAATGTATCATAGCGCAGATCATGTCGAATTCAATTCCACAGATGGGCTCTTAGGCAGTTGGGCTTAGCAGACAGATTAGTAATCCCTAGAAGTGGGCTTATTTCAGAGGCCCAGTATTTTAAATCCATTAGAAAACAAGTCTCAAGGAAGAAATTCAAGATCCACCGCGGAATAAATCAACAAATCATGCGGGACCCACAAATCAGTATCCGACCCCTTAGTAAAAGATTTTAACAGATTAATTTTCGCTTCATGCAGCGCTGTTTAAGTCTCTCTCTATGTATATAGTAGTGTTTGGCAATTATGACTTAGAGTTTCTTAGTGCTTTAAGGAGTCTTAAGCTCGAATTTTTTTTAGTTATGATCCAATTAAATCTAAATTAAATTAATACCACCCAAATTTTTTTTTTTTTCCATTCATACCACCCACGCAGACTGGGAGAGCGCACCAAAACAAATCCTTTTGGTGTGCACCCTGAGAAAGGATACCATTTTGGTGCTCTAACTGTGGCACGCACCAAGTGGTACCCTAACCCAGGGTGCACACCAAGTGGTACCCTTCCCCAGGGTACGCACCAACCCTTTATTTTTTTTATTTTTAGTTATGTTCTGTTTTTGTTTTGCAATTTTGGAATTATGAATTTTGTTTGTTTTACAATTTTATTTTCCTTAGAGACAAAAACTAAACATAGCACAAATAAAACCACAACAAATAAATTCTACTATAACACAATATAAAGTCTACTACAACATAACTAATAAATCCTACTACAACACAATATAAAGTCTACTACAACATAATACACATTCCATCTAAAAAACAAATTGAAATATTGTTGCAGAAAAAATATTAACCACAACATAATCACCTTTTGAACGATGAAACTGCAAGAAAAAAATATCTATTGTTACAATAATTGTTACAACAATTGTTAATTTTGTGATATGTAATTTTTTTTAAAAATTTACCTTATTGAGTACGATTTCTAGCATTCCTTCTCTTTCTCGCATTCTTTTCGAGGGTTGTTCTGATGGTCTAGTGACCATTTTGTCTTCCTTCTAGTATGTCCATCCACATTTGGATCCGGTTGTGTCGTCTCCTATCCAACTTCACTAACCGATGCTCTGGAACTAAGATCGCTCCTTCGTGAGCCGGCCAATCACTTTGATTGTCATACATGTGGAATTCACCACTCCATGTGTCGATGAGTGTTTGAATGTTGAAGTAGTAATTTACGAAGACATTTGGATCCAAGTTCCCATATTTTTTACACATTTGTAAGTAACGTCATCCTCAATTATAGTAATGATTTTGAAATTATTAGTAGAGACTTGTACCTTAGACGACACACCGCCATCACATGAATACATGGTATTCCGGTGAGATGAGGTTTCTGGCACGCGCATTCCATCTCATTATCGTTCTTCATAATGACTTTGTACCTGCAGTTTTGAGACATGTACACCCATTTGCCTCTCTCTACGTCAAATGAGATTTTCTCACCATATGAGGTCACTATAAATTCTCTATGATGGCCGAATGCAATCGCGGACATTTTACTAGTCTTCTTGATGTGTTTCGTCAGCTTTTCATGCACACGAGTGGAATGAAGCTAACCCTCTAATTGGCATTGCACGACCTTCTCTCTTCTTTCATCGAACCAGTTGACACACTTGTAGAACGTCTACTCAATAATTGCGGCAACTGGTAACTTACGAGAATTAAAATTTACAATTAAATAAAGAGAACCTAAAAACAAGAATAAATTAGATGGTAACTAAAAAGGAGATTCGGGTGGTATTGATTTAATTTGAATTTAATTAGATGGTAACTAAAAAATTTCGAGTCTTAAGCTCACCGAACGGGTGCTTCTTTATCAAGCTTAATGTTACCTTATTAGTGCTTCTTTTATCCACCTTTTTTAAACTTATCCAAATTTTTAAACTATGGTTTTACATTGTTTAAGTATTTTGTCAAATTTAAATTTTTTTCAAAAAAATTATTTTTCAAATTTATTGTCGAACAGATGCTTATTATTCCAACTAAAAATTTAAACTTCCTAGCCCAAGACAAAATTATGCATCCTGCGCAGGATGAAGCCAAAACTTCTGTTAAACTTTTACCCCCTTTTCTCTCCGCTCCGTTCTCCCTGGCTTGAGCAACGCCATGTCGTCAAAGCGCCTGCTCAAATCCCTTCCATCTCTGATCGCCAAGCACAAGCACCTCGTGGACCCCACCTCCTCCCCTCCGCCACCTTCCCCATCCCCTCCAGCCTCTCTTCCCTCCTTTTCCCTACCCTCTCTTCCCCTCCATTCCCTCCCTCTCTCGTCTCTCCCCCCTGCCTCTCACTCCTCACTCTTCCATTACCTCTCCGTTCACCTCCCCTCCCTTTCCTCCCTTACCCCTTCCAAATTCACCCATTTCCTTCGCCGCCACATCCGCTACCACCCCAAGTTCTCCCCCTATGACTTCCATCTCTTCATGTGGGCCCCCTCTTCTCTACCTTCCTTTCGCCATGACCACCATTCTTACCTCTACATGTCTCAGTCCCTGTCCTTCTCTTCCCGCTTGTCTCACCTCCGAATCTTCCTTTCTCATCTCAAACTAAACCCTTGTCCTTGCACCGACTTTTCCATCTTCTCCTGTCCTTTCCTCGAACAGATTTACCATACTGCCATCTTGGCATTTTGCCGAGCTGGGTGGTTAGAAGATGCCGACGTGGCCTTTTCGGATTTGTGCCGCTCTGTTGATGGTAAACTAGGTAGTTCAGTATATAATGTTTTACTTCATGCATATGTTCATTGGGGAAAGCATGACAAAGCACTGCAATTGTTCGACAAAATGCTTAAGAGAGATTTTGTTCGGCCGGATACCTATACATTTAATATAATCATAGATGGTTGTTCTAGGAAGGGCGATATTCATTCGGCATTGGATTGGCTGAGGAAGATGAAAGACATGGGATGTGAGCCTAATGTTGTCAGTTTTAATACTATCATAAGTTGTTTTTTTCGAAAGAAGAGGTTTAAGGAGGGTATTGGGGTTGCACGTGAGATGCTTGATCTTGGCTGTAAATTTTCTATGGTCACATGTGATATTTTAATTAATGGATTATGTTACAATGGAAGAACTAAGGAGGCGGCTGATCTACTAATTGAGTTGTTGCATAGTGATTCTATCCCAAAAGAGGGGTTCAATTGCCATTTATTGGTAGAGTCTCTGTGTCAAGAGGGTGGAATAGAGAAAGCATTACATGTGTTTGATTTAATGTCTGAGAAGAGAGGCAGCTCTTCTTTGAGTGTTGTTAGTTACATTGCTTTAATAGAGGAGCTAAGGAGATCTGGAAGATTAAATGATGCTTGTAAACTAATGGAGAGTATGGTTAAAGAAGGTTTTACACCCGATTCCATTACAACCAATTGTCTATTTGAGGATCTTTGTGATCTGGGAAGAACATTAGATGCAAATCAGCTGAGATTAATGGCTTTGGAAAAGGGTTTTGAGCCGGATGGTGTCACATTTAGTATAATTGTGAGGGGCTTTGCAAAAGAAGGGAGAACTAAGGAAGGGAAAACGGTTTTGGACGAGATGTTGGATGCAGGTTTCATACCCAATATCACTACCTATAACAGGTTTTTGGATGATTTACATAAAAGAAATGGCTAATACAAAATAGGAAATGGAGATATTTGTACGTTTATTCTCTGTAGTTTAGATAGGCTGTGTCAAATTTGGTATAATTTTAGAATTCTTTCTCATTGATCAAATGCTGAAGAAACTGAACCTCAAATTTTAATCAACTTAATACACAATCTATTTGAACTATAGAGAAGATATTTGGAATTTTACTTTCTATTTTGATCACTATTGGAAGGAATATTTTTTTTATTGGAAGGAATATTCTAATTGGACTTCCTGTCGGACCTAACGGATGATTATTGATTAGGTTTGCAACAAGTCTCCTTCATTGTCACATTCATGTTCTCTGAGTAAAGCTGTTGAACTTTAATCTTCAACACTTACCTTTTTCTCTTTGGAAAAGGCATTCTAGCCAGATTATGTGACCTTTAGTATAATTTGAGGGTCTTTGAAAGAAAAGATAGTAAGGAGGAAAATTCTCTTCGGCTATCCCTGATTTTATAAAAAAAGAAAATAATGTTTTTTTTTTTTTTTTGGAAAATTACAAAATCTGCTTGGAATCTGATATTAAGATGTGTTCTGTGAACGCATTGGACTTGGAAAAGACGTATGAATGAAAATAAAGTTGTAAATGAAGGTGTTCGCAGAACACATCTGAATGCAGAATGGAGGCATATTTTTGTTATTCTTATACTGTTTTTATTTAGATATTTGACATGGACAAAAAAAAATTTTGAGGGTAAGAGTTTTCTGATGAGATGTTAACGAGATGTTTGATGCGGGTTTTAGCATAAGTGTATGATTGGTTTTTTGCAATAATAGTTGCTTTCGTGGTGAAATGAGATCTGATAATTCTTGTACTGGTACGTTAACTTGCATGCATATCAGAATTTCTTGTTTCTTTGATATTTATCTGATAACACAGTAAATTTTTGGACCTGCATACCTGACCTGTGCTAACTGTAACATGTGATACAAAGCAATAATTATTTGAGTTACAGGTTTCTTTGTATTTTTCATTTTTCTCGTCTTTTATTTGTAAAAGAAATAACCTGTAACTAGGTTACCTTTTTACATTAATCACATAAACAGTTTTACAAATAAAAATTACAATTTTTAAATGATTCGTTTTCTTTTCAAAAGCTAAAAGTGGTTAACTGAAAATATTATGAATGAATATTTTGATTTGGAATTATTCGTTTGCCTAACAACAGCCTAAATTTTGTTTTGGTTGGCAACCAGTCTTTTTCGTCATAAAACCTGCCCAAAGACAATTATCTTATATCTTATTTTAAAATTCTGTTTTTAGATTGTTAGTTAGAACATCTAAATAAATCATATTGCTTTCAGATCACTGTTCTTCTTTCGTCTTTTCTCTGGATAATTATTTTTTCTGGTAAGAGTGGTTGAACTGCATCATTTTCTATATCAATCTTTAATTTTTTTTTTGCTAGTTTAATTATGAGAGGACAGAGACTTCTGTTTTTTTTTTTTTTTTGCAAAATTGAATAAATATATGTGAAAGAACTAAAGAATGCAGATGTACCTTTAAAAATGATCATACTCTATGAACTATTACATCAATGAATCATCGAAACAACATCAAAATATAAACCAAATAACAAAAATCTATTCTATTGGTTAGTGACTCTAATATATAACGCAACCAGACCATCAACTCCCCCTGTAGAAAGTATCTTTTCAGAGCCTCTGTAATCTGCACCGCAAAAGAGTTTAAGTTGAGATTCAGAAAAGGATTTATAATAAATACCATGCAAAGATAGAGACATGTATGAAGCTATAATGAAACATCAATTTTTGATGTCTAAGAAAACAATAAAAAAATGAAATCTTGGAGTATATTGTGTTTAATTTGTCAACATCTATATAGTACTATTTCTTTTAGCAGAAGTAATATTTTAATATTTTCTTTGTTTTTAGAAAAAAAACAGAGAATAAAAAATAGAATATTCTTTGTTCTTCAGAGAAGGCAAAGATAAAAAAAGGTACACTATAAAATTGGGACGGTTATGTCTGGACTCTGGATGGAGCAGGGAATATACAACTTTTCTATTAGTTTGTTTTTTCTAATGTACAAAAAAATCTTTATCACATGATTGCTATGTACAAATATACCAATTCAAAATGACAAAATAAAGAGATTGACAGTATGTATTGGTGCATTAAGAACCGCCCATTTGAAAATAAAGTCATATTCGACCCTTTTCAGGAAAGGTACTTATCAGTAAAAAAATATTCCAATTCCAATGGCCTACAACTTCACTTGATTGGTTTAAGCATGCATATGCATACTATACTACAAAATGATAGATATCCCAAATATGTAGCTAACTTGTAAGATAAGACTGGGGACCGAATTACATGGACCAGTCTGGTTCTGATTGGTAAGTAATGATGTAATTCTAATTTGGTTTCAATGAGATTCACTGATTCAGTGATGCTTATGTTTCAGGAATTTAACTTGCTTTCTACAGCAAAGCAATTCTACAGAATTTCCAATGCTCTCTGTTTAAAATGTGCTCTTTAACAGGAATAATAAAACATGCAATCTTCATAACAGTACGATTCTTCCGCCAAAATGGACTTTTTTTTTTTGTATAATAATGCGATGAATTCATTTTCAAAAGAAGTGAATAAAAGAATAATGATATGAACTTTTGGAATAAAGGCTCATAATAAAGTTTTCCAGCCAGGAAAATCTCTTTTGGAAAAGTAAATCCTATGTTTAGCAAAGCCTAATGTTTACAATAATATCTACAAATAGACTAACAGGTAAAATTAGAATTTATACGGCACCAAGCGTGTTGAATTCCAAGCGAATGGAGCTACGAGGATGCACGGTGGGGATCATGCAAGCAACTACTGTGTGTTACTTGCTATTTTATTTAATCTATGAGTTTCGATGTAACTTGAGTAAATCCAGACTTTCTGGCTTGTAAATAATTTTCTTATTAATACAAAATGTTGGCGGGCTTTATGCCCCCAACCTTCAAAAAAAAAAAATTAGAATTTATATTTGTAGAATCATGACATATTCTCTTATTTATTTATTTATTTTGAAAGTTAGTAGCCTGAATGTTTACTAACGATTGTATTAATAACAAAAAAAAGTATTTACAACACTTAAATAAAAAAATTATTCCAAAAAATAAGTCTATATTTTTCTCTATTCTACTATATATACGCTAATCCTCTCTATGCTACAGTATGTTTAAAACTTCTACATCCTCTCTTATTAATTATATATAAAACAAAAAGATGATAGTAAAGAAAATGAGAGCCTAATTACCTGAATATTGTACTATGATTGGGAACTCAGCAGTTATGAAATATATATATGTTAGTAGCTAGAACATGAAATCGATATGATGGGCTGTCGTGAACCATCCATCCATCCATCCACCAATCAAACATCTCTTTGTTGAGTGCAAAGAATAATGAACAGGTAGAATAAGTGAGGGAGAAGCCTTAGAAGAATATAGACACCACTAGCACAAGAATTCCCATCCCATACGAAATCTGTCATTTGATAGATATAAAATAAAGAAGAGTTAGACAGGCTAATTAATTTTGTTTGCTTTAATCAACTTTGTCAACTGGTCTAGCTGGAGAAAGTAACATCTTGCCATGTACTTAGTCAAAAAGTAGTCATATATTCATAACTTGTACAATATATACTGTCACAATCTGCCTAGTAGATTGATGTAATCACACAATTTATTCCATCACCTCTTGAAATGAAACAGGCTGGAAATGAGATGGATTGATGACTTTGGTAAATGGTTTTCCTTTTTTTCCTTATTTATTATACAGGAGTAAAGATAGATACATTTGGGGTCAATTAGTGTTAGACATTTGGTGGAATCTAATCCTAACCTCTTGGCACATACCAATTAGGCAACTTTTTTTGTTTTGCACTAGGACCATTCTCACTTTACCTCTTATCTCTAATTTGTATGGACCCTATGACCTATTGAGTATTTCAAAAACTGTACTTTCACCCAATGAAACTACCAAATTACTAATCTTAGAACATTCAAATTCTAAGAATTTGAAAAGAATGATTCAACATACCATCAATTTTGAAGTGGAAGATTGAAGCGAAGATGAAGTAAAGTATGTCCCTGCAGGTGACCCGCTAGACCCGGTATTTTGCAATCCGATATCGTAAACAGCTGTGCCATTCGGGTAGAACAATCCGTAATTCCTCTCTGATGTGGCTCCAGGTTTTGAGTTCTCATTAAATAATGCAAAAACATGCACATCAACTGGCACATCTGGTTTATGCGGCGTGCCTTCATTCATAGAAACCCGTTTTAACAAATTCCCGTTATATGCCGCAGCATTCTCTACACTGGCACCTACCTCATTTGTATCCCCTTTAGACGGCCAACCCGTTTCAGAAACCGCTACACTAATATCAGTGTGTCCCATTGCCTTCATGGCTGAATAAACCGCATCGATTTGTGCATATAACATATTATCATAGGTTAGGTTTGTGTTTGAGTCGATTTGACCGGCATTGGATTCAAATAAAGCATAGGGAAGTGAAATGCTGTTTGGATCTCCGCTGTATGCGAAAAAAGGATATGCATTTATCAAGAATGGCGAATTGATTTGTGAAAGAAAGCTTAAAAGGGGTTGAAGGTACGATGCGAGGTCTTCTCGGAAGGCTCCGGAAGAGGGAGGGTAGCTAGTTGCTAGAATATCTAGCTTGTGTGCAGTTGATACATTCACTTGGTTTTGTAAGCCGAGATTTGTGAGTGCTTGGTATAGTGATTGCATTGCGGGAAGGAGATTCGACTTGTCACTTGTGCTATCTCCTGTATTTAATTAATTTCCCGAGTTAATCGACTATATATATTGCTAAATATCTCACAATGATGAAACTTTTAAGTCGGTTACTATAATTTATGCCATTTTATGTGTCTGATAGACTGCTCCAACTAACAACTTATTGTTACTAAATAATGAAATAGCAATTAAAACTAACAAGAGCTAAGTTTCTTTCCTAACTAATGTTGGGCAAATGTCAATTCTTACTTAGTACAGTTTCTTAGGTCTCATAATTGATCAAGCCAATCAATCATTTAGGTTTATTTAAAAAATATATATATATATGTTTCAGTTGTAGATTTACCTGTCAGTACTTCATTTCCTACAAGGATACAGGTGATGCGGGTCCCGGCAATGTAGGGTTGTACGTGCTCAGCAACCCAAGCTTGGGCCTGGGATGAATCGGTCATGGCAGACATGTTTCCATTTGAAACTGAGATTATGAACTCGATATTTGAACCAGAGAATGCGCTTAGAACATTTGGATCGGCATCGTACAACTTGACTCTGTTTACATTCATAGATTGGAGGAGGCTCACAACTTGAGTAGGAGCCGGGAGGTTGTTTGCTATCTGCCCGTAATTTATCCCGAATTTTAATGCTGAAGCTATTTCGATCCTTTGGGCTGTTACAAATTCAATCATTTTGTAAATTAAAAAAATGATTGAAGAGAACTCAAAGAAGATAATACCAATTGATACATACTGTTTCAAACTTTCAATGAGTGAATTAACTAACAAAATGAACAGAGATAGGGAAATTAATTTCATTCAACATAGGGAAAATTGGTTATTTGCCACTCCAAAAATGCCACTCTAAACTTCATTAATTCCTAATTTTGCCATTTATACTGTATTCTTATATTATTTTTATTAAAAATTAACTGAAAAATTCATACCCTCCGGAAATACAGAGTACAAGAATACAGTATACGTATTTCTTTGGATCGATACCTTTGTTATTTTTAATAAAAATAGTACAAGAATACAGTATAAATGACAAAATTAGAAATTAATGAAGTTTAGAGTGACATTTTTACAATTTCAAATTTCGGAATGGCATTTTTACAATTTGAAAGTTTTGGAGTGGCAAATAACTAATTTTCCCTTGAACCCATATACTCATCAGAAAAGCATTGAGGTGTTACTAATTAGGAAGTGAGACAAATGGTAATGGTAAAACAGTGAGATTTGTTGAAAAAACAAATCAAGACCATACCAACTTAGCAACCAGATAATTAGGTTCACCAAACTAAGGCATTCTATGCCAAGCATTAGACATAGAAAGATTGAGGGGCCTCATCCACCAAAAACATACTGAAATTTTCGTTCTATGAGAAAGATTGAATGAACATTACAAGCATTGGGAGAAAGAATAAAACAGAGTATGGTACTTGACAAATGAATTGTATATGAAAGCTGTGTGCATACCTGAGATAAGCAAGCATAACAGTAGAGAGGCGATCCCTCCCATTCCCATCTCTCTCTCTCTCTCTCTCTCCTTTGAAATTTGCGAATTTGTCTCCCACTCTCTCTCTCTCTCTTCCTCTTTTTTTCTCCGTCTAATTAGCGAGAGAGGTACATATATGGGGAGTTTAGAATCGCGCGTCTTATTCCTTCAATGCGAACGATTTATATAAAAACGAAAAAATTGTGACCCTCTCACCGACACGTGGCGGTTTTCCTTCAATATTGGCTTCTTTGACAGTTTGACCTTGCCTCTCTGTTGCGGTTTCGACTTTTATTTGTTTTCCTTTGCACGGAGAGCGGAGAAACACCTGAGCAGTGAAAATACGCTCCTTACCCACTGTGACAGTAAAAAAAGTTCAATGGATTTCTTGTAAAATATTATATACAAAATTCGTGTAGCAACTCGATGATATGACGACTAGTGACCCGCTGCACTTATTGTACAGAGATACATGCTTCGATTTAAATTTCCAGTTCTGGAAGAGATGAGATCATGAGATTCGTACAATAAAAAAAAAGGAAAGAGATAATCATCCTGGACGCGTGAACAGAGGCGGTGCTCAGAATCACCTCCACTGACACACGGGCCCCACCGAACTATTATAAGCCATTCAATAAGAATGCTACCAGCCTACATAACAGGATCCAAGATACTGTAGTCGGCGTAGCAGCGTAGCCACTCGGTTTGAAGAATTAAATATTAAATATTTTCTAAAGTTCGTTTCAACAAAAAAATATACATGTGCTGATGTGCATGCAACAGTAACGTCATGAGAAAAATGATATATTATACTTCAATATAATTTGCTGTCCTGCTTCTTCAATTGAACGAAAGAGTAAATAATTTTATGATATCATTTAATCAGCATTTATAGGGGCAGTATGCATTCCCAATTGTTCCCACTCTGTGAGGTCAAACACACAAAAGAATTTGTTCCAAATTGGGGAATTACTTCTTTTATACAGCCCAACTAAAATTGTACACATGCAGCTATCAACAAAGGAAAATTATGATGTATTTATTGTGTGTTGATTTTTAATATCAAATCATTAAAATAAGATCAGAATTTTCTAATTTTAAATATTCACAAAAATTTCCACCTAATTATCTTAGTAACTAGATAATTTGAATATAAAAAACTATTAAATACATTCCACATCATTTATTATGTGCTTGTAAAAATTACAGCATTCAAGTTATGTTTTAATAAGCATAAGAATTTATAAAAAAAAAAATATTGATAAGAATAATATCAAAATATTAATTTTACATGTTCTTAATTTCTATAGACAAATGTATTTTTTATTTTTATTTCATAGACAAATGTCTTGAACTCCTCTAAAAAAAATATTGCACTAATTAGAATTTGAGATTCAACGGTTGCCATGAACTTAAGAACCCGGCCAACTAAATGATACAAACATAAGAAATATCTTTAGTTAAAATTGAGATCGACAGTTAATTAAAGTCATCCTTGTGATGTGAACATCAAAATCAAAATCAAAATCAAATACTACATGAAGTGATCTTGACAATTAAGCTCATTCTGCTTGGAAATCTGATAAGACACTATCTCTTTCATCCAAGTAATTGTCAACATAGAAGTAAATTTCTACAGGTGATCTTTGTGTAAAAAACAAATCCACGCGTGATAGGATATTTTTTGTAATTTAGAAATTAAAAAAAAAAATCAAATTTTCAGAAAAGGAAGTAATTATTTTTTTCTTCAAAAAATATAAATAGTGTTGAGAACCAAAGACAAACTGATAGAACCACACTAATGTTGCGCTTAATTCGGATCACCTCAGTACTGCAGGTAGAATTATCAAATTCATACTATTCTTTAACTTTGGCACGAATCTCAAAACATACTCCCTCTCTCTCTCTCTCTCCCCCCATATCTACAATATGCACCAAATTCCTTTTGGTTGGCTGATATTAAATTTAGACATTTCCTTTTCCTTCAATTAGGTACAGTATATGAGGGGATATTTTGGTACCGTCCTTTTCCCTTCAATATGTAGTCGGAATCAGTTTTCGGACAAATATGTGGTCAGGATGGGGTTTAAGATATGAAAATTTTGGAACCGCACAATTAATGAGGTTCTAAAAACTTGCACATAGTAGAACCATACTATTAATGTGGTTTTATCTATTTTTGAAGAAAAAATCAATCATTTTTTTAGAAGATTTGATTTTTTATTTCTAAAATTAGAAAAACCGTAAGGGGGAATTTCACGTATACCCCTAAAAAACTTCAAAATTACGTATTTCCCCCTCTAAACTTCAAAAACTCACAAATTTACCCATTTTAGTGTCTTTCATATTAAAACTCATTCTAAAATTTTAAAATATCTATTTTACCCTTTATTAAAAGCATATAAAAGCCCATCAGACTCAAATTTGAATCTGAAGGGTTCCTCTACCGTCCGATCCGCGCCCATCGCATTAAGATCTGTGCGCATCGCTTTAATTTCGTGCTGATCTAGCACACACAGATCTTAAAGTAATTCTGATCCGTGCACATCGCATTAAAATCTGTGCATGTCACTTCAATATGCGTGTGTGTTCGCATCAAGATTTGTGCCAATCTTGTGCACACAGATCTAAAAGCAATTCGGACAGTAGATGAACCGTTCATATTCAAATTTGAGTCTGATGGGCTATATATGTTTTTAATAAAGGGTAAAATGGGTATTTTATAAATTTAGAATGAGTTTTAATATAAAAGACAATAAAATGGATAAATTTGTGAGTATTTGAAGTTTAGAGGGAGAATATGTAATTTTGAAGTTTTTAAGGGATATCCGTGAAATTCCTCGAAACCTAATATGAACCTTTGGTCTCTACATAAAAGGCTCAAGGAAAAATAGGGGTGACTGATAGTAACCGTTACAAGAAAAGGGCGGCTAATTTAGCTTGTTGAAATGAATTAAGTACCATATTGTAGGCGGTTAATCCTTTGAAGCAAGAAAGAAATGTATTATTATATGATTGGCGTCAAGGAAAGGTGAACCAACAAGAGCTACTTAATTATAATACAAACCTTATCCAGCCGCAGAAATCTTTTTCAAATTTCAAATCCTTTTGTTGTTCAACCGCCGCGTCCACATTTACGTGACATATGGAAATGTGAACATGAGACATGCAAGTAATCCAATTACATGATAAATTAATTTAATGTTATGATTTATAAATAAGAAAAGTACATACTTTTTTGTGTGTTTAATTTAATTGCTTGAGCGCATAAATTAATTCATATTCGGAAATATAATATATAATATATGGTGTCTCTGTTGCTGTGTTGCATTAGGGGTGAAAACGGATCGGATACTGGTAAAACTATATCCGTATTTTTTTATGGATCCGTACGGATCGGATATCCGTTTTCTAATACTATTTTTTTATTTAAAAAACATATAAATATTATTAAAAATACAAAAGTTCATAATATTTATAATGATGAATAACATAAATTTTTCCATAATATATATTAAATTATTTTCTATATATCTATTATTTGAATACGGATAATTAAAATTTAAACCATATCCGTACCACTATCTGCACGGATATTCGGATATCGGATATCGGATATCGGATATCCGTATCTTATTTTTTAATACGGATCCGGATTCGGTCGGATAATATCCGACCATTTCCACCTAGTTGCATGACGCTTGAATAACATAATTTTTTTCATAATATATATTAAATGATTTTCTATATATCTATTATTCGGATACGGATAATTAAAATTTAAAACCATATCCGTACCACTATCTGCACGGATATTTAAATATCGGATATCCGTATTTAATTTTTTGATACGGATCCGGATTCGGTCGGATAATATCCGACCGTTTCCACCTCTAGTTGCATGATGCTTGAATAACATAATTTTTTTTTGGCAGAGTTTGAATAACATTATGCTACTTTTATATGTACCTTTTAAAATATTTGATTGTTACATGCATCTCCATCTCAAATAAAAATAGAGAACGTCTAATAAAACACGGTTTGTATTTTAGCTGAATTTCAAATAATCTCTGACTCTGCATTAGATGAATTTTACGATTTGTGCCCATCAATGTCGTCAAACGCCAAAACGAAACACTCTTTTAATGTTTGAAGGGTTTTTTGTTTTCTTCGTTTGTGTGAAGGGTTGAAAAGGAAAAGTAAGTAACGAACTTGCTTTTGTCATTCCCGTTAGGATTAACCAAAGTCATCTTTATAGATGATGAAACCGTAGCCGAATTACATAATTATTATAAAGAAATGAGCTTGACTCATTCTCGGTTACTTCAAGTCAGCAATCTCGTCTCCTTATTTTCATCATGAAATCTGAAATTGATGCAACTAATTTGGTGAGGGAATCAGAGTAGGTCCAATGCCCATCGGACCTACCTTGGTTCGATGGGTGTGATGACCATTCGATCTGCATCAAGATTCGTGTGATTTGCATAAAAATCCGTGCAAGTCGTATCAATTTCCGCGCGCAAAGATCTTGATGCTAATCGCACGGTCCTAGAGCTAATTGAACCTAAATGTAGGTCCGATGCCCATCGGACCTACTCCTACCTCTTTGGTGAGATACTAGTATCCGATTCATCATTCATGAGTCATGACCAATGAGGGATGATCCGAAGAAGAAGAAGGGAGAAAGCAGCCCATCATGCCACACGTGCGCGGACAAAGAAAGTTGAATTTTTTTTATAAACCATAATTAAAAAATATATTTTTACAAAACTTACATGATTATTTTTTTTTTACAAAATCATAAAAATCGAAATGACATTTCGGTCCGGTTCTCTTTTTGAATTTTCTGTGGCGGTTCATATGAAAATTATGAAACCAGTACCACAGAAAATCTAAAAAGAGGACCATAACAAAAAAAAATAACATATCGAAATGACATTTTGGTTTTTATGATTTTGGAAAAAAACAAAGTAATCACGTTGCTTTCTTAAAAAAAAAAATTTAATTATGGTTTATAAAAAAAATTAAAGAAAGTTGTTGAGCTGCCAATGTCTTGACGTCATCTCACCTCTCCATGGACCTACTTGTGCCAAACGAATGAATTCAAGGAGGAGGAGAATCAAGAATTCTTCTTTCCTTCCCTTGCTTATCTTTTAACAAAGTCTCGCCCAATGTTTTGTCTTCTTTCGCTCAACCATTGGAAAATGGAAACAAAGGGTAATTTGGCAAACCAATGAATAAAAAAATTAGATTTGATAACCGGCCTCATAACCAAACAAACTGTAACGTTATAATGTTACATATATAAAATATAAAATATAAAAAAAAAATAGATTTGATAACCGGCCGCATAAACTAATCATATTATTGTTAAAGTATAATATAAAATATAAATGTATTTATACAGTTTGTAGGGGCAGACCAGAGTATTCCAGGGGGCAGCTGTCTCTCTAGATTTTGAGTTTTAGTGGAGATTTATCGGTTCCGATCGACTTTACTCCTAGAATTTTTTTTGCCGCCCTCTGGACGTTTGATTTGTAATTTGGGTTAAATTTAGGGTTAAAATTGAAATAAATTTGTTGAATTTCGATTGGTAATTAGAATCAGAAATTACAAATCAAAGCATTGGAAAGTATAAGTTAAAGCATTGTTTTTTATCGAGTACTCAATTGGTTAATAGATTTAACCCCGATTCAATTTTTTTATGTCCCCTGACGAAAATCCTGAGTCCGCCCCTGACAGTTTGGACATATTATGACATGTGACATTATAATTTTGATACAGTTTATTATAAATCAAACTGTAACATCGTAACATGTGATCGCTTGAGCCGATTTTTAGGGGTCCGACTCTGCTGCTTTTCTGATAGAAAAGCAGCAGCCAGCTTTTTCAGATCCAACCATTCAAATTCGTTGAGATTTGTGCATGAAAAAGTTTCTGTATCGAGATGCGCAAAATGAAAAATTTTGAATGATGGAATGCAGAAAAGCAGAACCCTGCTTTTCTAGAGTCCATTCCGATTTTTAGAGAGAAAATCAGAGTTTGGAAGTCACCAAACAACGACACAATGGAAACGACAAGCTTATTTAATTTCCACTATTTTTATTTTTTATGATGCTGGTGTTAATAATTTTCTCTTCTTTCTTCTCTTGTGAAAATTCATGTACTCCTTTTCTTTGGTTTTAGAAGGCAAAAAGCTTAATTACTAAAAAAAAGATTGATTAATTACTATTTCTTTCCACCCATCAAGACATATTTATTTCATTAATAATTCAAGAAAAATTCAAAACTAAATTAAATATATTTATCTTATGTCACATGGAGTACTTTGTTTGTAATTTTTTTAAAACTATGATATATTTAAGTTTATTTGATACAAGACAAAAATCAACAGACATAATTTAGTGCAACCACCAAGGCACCAACCAGTCGTTGATCTTTCAATATATTATCTTCTACAAAAATATACTTTAAATATAATTGTTTTTGACGTATATATGTTCCTTGCGATATTACAAAAATTAATGATTCACGTTTGTTATTTCAAAGTTCAAACAGTCGACATGAACCGTTAAACATGATCCATAAGAAAATGTACTTGGAAACCAAATTTTATTTTTTAGAATTTTTTTGCTATTTTTTAAATAGGTAGAAAATCACTTGATCTAAATATTCTAAACTATTCAAAAGTAGTTTTTTTTTACTTATCTAATTTTTTTTTTAAAAGTTTGTCTTCAAGTACATTTTCATATTGTACTGGTTCAGAATAACTGTTTGAACTTAAAAAATAAAATTATAAATCTATAAAAAAAAATCTATCCGTAATATTCATATTATGATAGGCTCACTCTTCCTCTTTTATTCTTTTAATGTTCTTTCTCTCTGACGAATATATTTGAATCAGCCTACAATCCACAGATGTTTGTAGTGCCTTAATTATTATCATATATCTTTTCTTTTTTTTAAAGCAGTGAATAAATTCACTGATTTCTATTAAAATCAGATGACTAAACACAGCCGGAGTTACAATTATTACTGTATATATATAATACAACTACAGGCTGCATGCTAGGACTAGGGGTGTAAACGGAGCGCATTCGGAGCGGATAATGCTGATACTACCGTATCCGTTTTTCAATGAGCGGATACAATACGCATAGTAAACAAATATTAAAATTTAAAACCAAATCTGTCTTAAACGGATACGAATACGGAGCGGATAATCCACAGATACGGATTCAAATACGGTTACGAAACGAATAATTGTCCGATAATTGAGTCATATGAACTTTAAGTACAAATACTAAATTAAAAACAATTAAGAAAAAACAAAAGTAAATTAAAAAAAGGTAAAGAAATGGAAAAGATATAGGAATGGAGAGGAGTTAGGAAATATTAACCGCTGAAAGTCAAGTTACAGTGAAGCGGAGAAGTTGAAATTCGGATCCGGATAATGCGGATATCCGCTCCGTTTATACTTTTACAGAATTATCTGTATCTGTATCCGTATCAAATTTCCATATGCAAAAAATATCCGTATCTGTTTAAATCCGGATTTGAATAATAAGCGGATTCGGAGCAGATATCCAGACGGATATCCATATTCGTTTACAGCCCCTAGCTAGGACCCGACTTAGACAATTTTTACAAGTTTGATTCGCTATTAAATAATACAACTTAAAATTTAATTATGAAAATAAATATAACTTATGGCGGTACAGCGTATCTAATTATAGTCCATAAAGCTATTTAGGTGAGATTATCTAAAAGGTTTTCTTCTTTCTTAAACGCGTGGTTGGCGCAACAATATATGAAGATAAGTAGAAAATATAACTCGTGGATCCGACTGTGCACAAACAATAAAAGCAGTTAGAACAAAATTATCAGACCATGTGGGTGAGACCCATAGAGAAAAAGCCACCGCGCGCACCAACCTTTTCAGATCCGAAATGTTATTCTCTTCTTATAACTCATGAATTGTATGATGCAATTATGCCAGAATTAGCATGAATATTTTGTTTTTCTTTTTCTTTTGGATTATCTTAAAAAAAAAATGACATGAAAAACAAGAAAAATATTTCATCGCTGTTCTTCCTGGTAATCTTACGATATTATAGAACTGATTAATTTATACGAGTATCCATTAACCCGAAAATGATTAGGCATAAATATAATTCAAGATAAAATTATGGGCTCTTAAATTACGACAATGGGGGCCCGTTTAGATTGCACCAGGTGAATGCAACCATGAGAGCACATTTCGCAAACACAAGGCCCTCCCTTGCTTGTTCAGATCAAGGGCCTGTAGACTAAAAGTGGTAACATGATAAACTACAAGGCCCAATTCTACATATTTATAACTAGAGTGGAAAAAATGTGACGTGCCGTAACTAACACGCTGTGACTTTGGTCTCGTGCCGTGACCAAATTAATTTTTCATGTGCCGTGCCGTGACCAAAATGTCAAGGGATGGTCACGGCACGCGAATGGTCATGCCACGTGAATCACGCTGTGTCTAACGTGTCGTGACCATACGTGACTCGTGTGACTATTTAATCATAATTTAAGTTAGTTTATTCAAGATTCACCATTAAATCAATATCTAATGGTCCTAATTACACGTGACTCGCGTGACTACGTGCCGTGCCGTGACTAAATCTTTCACGTGCCGTGTCATGCCATGCCAAAGTTTCAAAAGATGGGCATGACACGCGAATGGTCACGGCACGTAACTGACAAGCATGTCGTGCCGTTCCATGACGGAGCCAGCTCCGCCGTGCCATTTTTCCCACTCTATTTATAACACTTATAACTTATAAGAGTTTAATTCCGTGGGAGGTATAACAAGAGTTAAATTCATTTCAATAGAATATAGAGTATAAAAAAAATTCATTGCAACCAGTCGTTGATACAATACATGATGATCTTGTACAAATATACTCTTTAAGTATAATATTTTTGACGTATGTATGTCCTTGCATTATTAAAAAAATAATGATTCAATTTTCTCATTTAGAATTACAAATTTTAATTATAAATTCAGTAGAAAGTGTGATCATTAAGTGTTAACAATATTTTTGAGATAAAGATGAAGGTTAAATGTCTCAACTTTAAAGAGTGAGGTCATGATAATATCCATAATATGGATTGATCTAGGTTAAATGTCACAACTTTATTTTTGAGATACGTCACGACACGACACAGCACGGTTTCATCGCAGTATGTATGCCGGTAACGTGTCATGGCTCGTGTGTTATGTATTGTGACAATTTGCGTGACATGATTATTTTTTGAAAATTTGGCATGGCACGTCACGTGAAGGGTGAATTTTGAATAAACTAACTTAAATTATGAAAAAAAAAATAGTTAAAGCTGACCAAATATGACCAGTCACGTTTGGTCATGGCGTGATTATCCTTTCAAATTCGATCACGGCTAGAGCTGTAAATGAGCCGAGTTTGAGCGAGTTACCCCCAACTCGAACTCAGCTCATTAAATAAACGAGCGAGCCAACTCGAGTTGGGATGGTAATCACGAGCTATAGAGCCAACTCGAACTCAGCTCGTTATCAACTCGAGTTGGCTCACAACTCGTTTATAACTCATTTAACCAGTTTAATAGGTGCTGATCTAAAATCGAAATTTGAGTTACTTTAGGTGATATGAATTCTTTTTCATGTGGCCAAAGGGAGTAGTATCCAACAACTTCATATGCATAAAAAACAGCTTAACAAAAACTAATCGGTTCCATGAGGGTCTGAGGGATTTGGGTTTAGTTACAGGGTCTGGATTTCTGGGATTTATTGTGATCAATACTGTGTAACTCGAGTTATAAATGAGCGAGTTGGGGTGAGCTCAAACTCAGCTCATTTATTAAACGAGCCAGCCAACTCGAGTTGGAGCGAACTCGAGTTATAAATGAGCAAAGCGAGCTGTAAATGAGCGAGTTACGAGCGAGTTACGAGTTCGAGCTATTTTGCCCACCCCTAATCACGGCACATAACACAAATCACGACGTGACTAGTCATGACACGTATTTACATCCCTATGTACTATGGACTCATATCTCTATTCCAAAGTTGAAACAGTCGATCTGAATTATTTAACAAGATCTCTACATGAAAATGAAAATGTATTTGGAAACCAAATTTTATATTTTAATTTTTTTACTATTTTTAAATAGGTAAAAATCAATTGATTAAAAAATTTGGACCATCTATTAAATGCTAACACGAGAAATTGCAAGGCCCAATTCTATAAACTTGGAACACTGAAAAGGAATTGAGGTATAACAAGAGTTCAATTAATTTCAAAAGAATAGAGTATAAAAAAGAAATATTGAATTGAACTTTAATAATTGTAATGGTTAATTTTTAAACTATAATTGATTTGAAGATATATTAAAAAAAAGTTATAATTATCATCTTATTTCATGTGTATGCTATTGAAATTCCTCTGCCATTTTCATTTTTCATTCGCATTTCGCACCACTGCTCTTCTAGTCTCTCCATCTCCATTTTTTATTTTTATTTTAGAAAAGAATCAATGATTCTTTTGCTTATTTGTATTGTAAACACAAAATCAGGTATAGTCTCGCCAATATAAACCAGAAAATAAATATAACGGTACATAACATCAAACAAACAAAATCACAAGAAACATACAGTGCTGAAACAATCAAATAGATATAACAGTTCCATTAAGCGAGTGCCATACCAGGGACACCTGTAGCCTCCAAATGACTAGGGAGATTTAAATCCAGTATATTATAACATCCTTATATAGCAATCTAATACATGTTCAAAGTAAATCTTATTGCCGAGAACGAAAGAAAACTGCACCCATGAACAACAAATAAGGAATTTAGCCTAAGGAAACATTAATTTTTTTAATAGAGTTCCTCTTCCTTGTGAGTGTGAATAACACAGTCAGCCTTAGGATAGGAAATACATGTCAGCGCATATCCCTGATCCTTCTGAGTATCATCCAAAAAAGATCCCTCTGATTGGTCAACCTCGCCCGATTGGAGTTTACCGGCACAAGTGGAGCACGACCCGGCCCGGCAAGAGAAAGGCAACTCCACCCCAGCTTCCTCAGCTGACTCTAGTATATAGGTGTCATCTTGTGCATCAAATTCATGCTCAGTCCCGTCTGGATCCACCAATTTGATTTTATACGTGGCATGTGTGCGAATGGTTGATCGGTTGGAGAGTCTAAGGGATGGTAGATATGGGAGTGAGTTGGCAAAGGTGATGGTGGAGCGGGCTTTGATACCAATTGACGGGTTTTCCGGTGTGAGATGAGATTTGAGTGTAAAGTGGCGAGGAAGAGTGGCAATCGACATCACGTCACCTGAATAATTTGGAACGATGTATAATTGATATACAATTACATAAGAAAATCACTATACAATGTTCATTGATATAAAGATGCTACATTTTATCGCATGTGAGTATTCATGATAATATTATTTGAGCAATTATAGCATTGCTCAATTTGGTACAGTTGGCACTATTGCATCAAATTTGGCCCAGTTCACAAATCAGTTGGCCATTCATCAATTTATAAAATTATAATCTTCAACGATTAGGTTAAATAAATTTATTAGCGACCAAACAAATTCCTATAAATAAAATGTTTCCCCACACCATCAAACATTTGAAAATTTTAACATTTCAGTTTTCACGGCTTTATAATTGATGACTAAACAACTTGCAATTTGAACCAAAAATGATCTATACCAACTCAAATTATGGATAATACATTTACAAGTACAAGTTTTTTTTTTTTTTTTTATTTGGACATCTTCAACAATTGTAACCAAAAATATCAAATGGATGTACCAAAAACCCAAAATGTTAAACTTACAAAAAAAAAAAAAAAGCAAAGAAAGAACCACATCCACCCAAAATGCCCTTTTATTCAATTTTATGCCTTTGCATTCTATCTATCTTTGAAATGCTCCCGAATTCAACCCGGGCATGTAAAATGCATGTACTTAATTAAAGTAGTGATTATACTAGAAGACGGGTTGAGGCATGTAAGCCCTAACTAGTTGAATAAGGAAGGGTGATTAAGATGTCCCTCTAACAACGAAATGAATACCCAACAAAGCCCCTATTTAGAAAAATGTTTTCCCTTCAAATTAGACTTGGGCCAAGAGGCACCACAATTTTGGTAATTTTTGTTGTTATTGATTGGGTACAAACCATAACTGATCAATGAAGTTCTTTATCAAAGCAATTGATATTCTGTGCTAGAAAATCTCTTCCTATTTAGTTAATCGAATCAGCAAAACATGCAATATGACTATATGAGAGCGTTTTCCATTTCCTGATCCAAATATTCTAGCACAGTTTACTACAAGGCCTAAATCGGGATAAAACAAAATACAGTGATCGCTGATTAAGCCTACACAAATCACTCGAATACCAACAGCAATCTAACTACGCAGTGAAAAAAAGAAAATGAAATATAGATCAGAAAAGACAAAGAGATATTATACCTCTTGATGCGAACGAAAACAAGTGACGAACTTTGATTAAAACACGAATTAAGCTCCCCGATTTGACGAGTATATAAAGGGAATCAAAGAGAGTTTGGACCTTGCCTATCTGTGAAGGCGAAAGGTCATTTTCTTATAAGAAAGGTCAAATTGAGAGTCGAGAAGAGACACTCAAGGAGGCTAATCGCCGATCTATAGCACCAGCTCGGGATCACAAAACGACAAGGTCGCTAAGCAAGGGTTGGCGAAATTACTGAGATGCCCTTGGGTTTTACGATGCCTGGAGAATAAATAACTAAATATAATAACAGTTGAGAAGGTTGATATGGTAATTTTTTAGTAAGAAAGTCCGAGACGTGTCTTTTCAGGGGGCTGCGAGGCGCGACAGAGCAATATTGTAATGAATTTCACTATCAGACGAACCGAAATCAACGATCGGGATGGAGCCGCGCCGGGAATTTTTTATTTTCTGGCCTTGACCACTTTTCTTATTTTTACCACAATATCTGAATTTCTTTTTATAACTATAATTAAAAAAATTAATACATTTACTGAACCAACACGAGTGATTGGTTTTCTTTATAAAAGCTACAAGAACCATACCGAATAAGACTACTCAGATTGGATGAAATTGGAAAACGAATATGCTGAAATTCTCATTTGTGAACAGTGTTTCTGAAATTTTTGTTTTTTTGAATCCACCTATCGAGCTGTTTTGAGATGCGTGCACAGAAAAATCAACTGTTTCGAAATACGTGCATAAAAAAAATTAGACAGCTGGATTCGGAATTTCAGAAATTTCAAAAACACTGTTCACGAACGAGGAATTTCAACAGATTTCAATTCATGAAATTGGGATGTACGAGTAGCCTAAAAGGGTGAAATTTGAATGTACCAAACAGGTGGTACTTTTGATTTTTGTAAAAAACAAAGTACTCAAATTGGATTCAGTCAGTTTTTTTTTTATTATGATTATTAAAAAGAAATTCACAACATCTCCTATTATTTAAAATGTTTAACAACTTCATTCTTATTTTTAAAGACGTAAAAAAAAAACTCTTATTTCAATAAACAAGATGAGTTTCTCCACTATCTTATTTCAATGAAACTGGAAAGCATAAATTTAATCTTTTAGTTTACGAGCTTAAAAAAAAAAACACTATCTTTTAGTTTTTTAACAAACCGCTGCAAATCTTCTTCTTAAGGGGGCGTTTGGTTCACGGTTTAGGAAGGCAATTCCCAGGCATCCCAATGCCATATTATTCTATTACCGCATTTGGCTAAACTGACGAGGGAATAGACGTAGTAATTGCTGATTCCTTGCTATCGGAATTCCATTATTGATGGCTATTGCGCTAGCCATTTTAAACGTGGATTTTTTCTATTACCGCTCCGCAGGAATCGTTTTCTTCATCTCTTCTTCTCCTTCGTTGCTAACTTCTCATTCTCCGCTTCTTTTTCTTCCTCTCTCTTCTTCTCTTTCAGGAATCACTGCTAACTTCTTCTCATATTAATTTTCTCCGGGACCTCTTCTTCCAATAGGTACGTCAACCCCTCGCTCTCCCCACTCTCTCCTCCTGCTCCTTATCTGACTCTAGTTTTTGTCAGAATTACCAAATTGACAGCTTTGAAACCTGCATGCTCAATAATTTGACAAATTGGTCGTCATCAATAATAAAGCAAAAGGTAAGAAATACCCCAAATTAATCAGATCTAGAAAAACCTCAATTCTTTTTTTATCCTTGCGGAAATGATATATGAGACCTCGAGTTGGATCCAGGCACATCAAGCATCATCCCTGGTCTGTTCAATTACTTCTTCACATATGCTGCATTCCTAAATTACAATAAATTATAAGTTGCTACTTATAATTGCTTCTTAAAAGTATCACTGTGCACCGTGCAGTTATGATTTTTAATTTGTAAATCACAGAACAATAGAAGCACACACTATACTTGGGAATTGAGATTATTACTGTGCACCGTGCAGTTATTACTTGGGAATTTATTTTGAGTAGAACTAGGGTGTGATGTGCTCACCAAACTCTTTGGTGAGCACAGCTCTACATAAACTATCGGATTCACTTCAAACGAGATTAATCCAACCGTTGAAACCGATGTACTTTATGAGTGATGGGCGTACATGCAAAATTTTGAATTTTTTGAATTCATTTAGTCTCAAGTCAAGTGGTCTTTGGTGAGCACATCACACCCTAGTTCTACTCATTGATTTTTACTTGGGAATTGAGATTATTACTTGGGAATTGATTTTTAATTTGTAAATCACTGTGCACCGTGCAGTTATTACTGATCCATTTTCGTAATAGATGAGATATTGTGGTAATTGAGATTTTAGGAAGAATGAGAAGGGGCCAACAAGAAATCACGAGAACAAGGAGCAATTTACAGGATCGGCACATTAAAATACCTTCTGCAGGGCTTCAATCAAAAAAAAAAAAATTGGAGGGAGGTAGATAATTTGAAGGTTTTGAGGGTGAATGTGTAAAACTATGATGTTGTTTGTGAAAGAACCAAAATGATGAATAATAGTTTGATTTCTGATTTACGATTTAACTTTGAATAATACATAATTTGTTAGTAATGTAACATTTCATATATTATATTACATACAAATGAGTAAATTATTTAGTACTTGATTATTGATTATAATATTAAATTTGGTTAAATTTATTTATCTAATTGAAACCAATTATCTTTATTATTTGGTCATCTGATTGAAGCGAATTTAGTTATTTGATTTAAATAAGTTTTTTTAAACAAAATTTAGTTAATAATTTAAAAATAGTGAAGACATGTTTTGATAGCCATTGCAATAGCTATACACGAACCAAACATGGTAATGACAAATTTCCTGAAATGTTGGAGCAATAGCCATGCGCGAAACAAACATAGTAATAACACATTCCCTGGAATGACATTCCCTGGCATTACATTCTCTGGAATCCTTCTATTTCCTGGAATGATCTATAGCGCGAACCAAACGCCCCCTAAGTTCAATGCCCGAAAAATATATAGCAGAATTCTCTGAGAAGTGAGAACTGAGAATGCCCATAGTGTGAGATAAGTATAAAAATTTTGGGGTTTATCATGGCTGCTAGCGTGAGAAAAGTACACAACAATAGCAGTTTCCGCCACGACAAATTACTATTTCTCAAGTTTGTAAAAGATAATCCTTTAACAAGCCATCAAGATAAAAGTTACAAATATATGCCATGAGAAAATTATAACAACCCGAGATATACTGATTATTGTCTTTTGAATGAATGCAGCATTACTTATCCATGTGCAGATAAAAACGTACTGACATGTATGCGTCAAACTCGAGGGCTGTTGCTAGGTCAAGAAATGAACACCAATGAATTTTTACATCAAGCAACATGGAACAGAAATACCAACAAACCTGCATATACAAAACACTATAGTTGAGCATAATATACATACATATGAGTGAGAGTGAATTTCATGTACCCCTCTCAAAAACTTCAATATTACGTATTCCCCCCCTCAAAAGTTTGTAATATTGTATTTGCCCTTCAAAATTGTAGAAACTCACATATTAGAAAAGGCAGTAATGGCAAATACGATCTTTTGAAGGGGAATGTGTAATATTGAAGTTTTTATAGGACTATTTAGAAACCATTGATTCAGCAATAATAAATTAACGAGCAACACAGCCAATAGTAAACTAAAAGCAATAGATGAAAACAAAGCAACAGAGCAGAGGAACTCACAGAGAACAAGGAGAGATACAAAGGCAGTTTTAGCTAAAGGGATGCGGTATTGGTTGTACTGCGGATGATACTGTTACATGAGTGAAATTAAAATAAATAATAAGAACAATAAAGTTGGAGTGAGGCTATGGTACTATGCATTGCGTGGATTGGTCCATACTATGGATCAATATCTCTGTTTCCAAAGTCCAAACAATCAATCTTAACCGTTCAACATGATCTCCATATGAAAATGTACTTGTAGTAAATCACTTGATTTAAAAATGCTAGACCATTCAAAAGTAGTGATTTTCTACCTATCTAAAAAAACAGTAAAAAAATTCTAAAAAATGTAAAATTTAGTCTGCAAGTACTTTATACTTGCATTTTTATATGGAGATCATATTGAATGGTTCAGATTGACTGTTTAGACTTTGAAAACGGAGATATTGATCCATAGTACGGACCAATCTGCGCTATGCATAGTACCATAGCCTCATTCATAAAGTTGCACAGATAATTAAAAATAATTAGAAGACATTACCTTTTCGACCAGAGCTCCATTGATGCTTAGAGGAGATTCTCTCACCTCATCCATTATCTCTCCATCCTTTTGTCTCTTTGTAAAGCTTTCCCTGCCCCTACTACTTTGCCAAAATTTCCTCAACAAATTCCAGTTTGGCCTTATTACGCCATTCTTGTATGGATAACAATTTGCACCTGAATTAGCTGATTCCAAATCAAATGCTCCAATCGAACTGTTTTGTACTTCAATAAAAGGAGTTATTGCTTCTTCTATCTCCACTATTTCTTCATGATCGGTTGTAATTGGAGGTGCATCATGTATTCTCAGGATGCCACTTTCTGGTTCATGATGTTCATCACTGACATGTGGGACCACATTGACAACAGTGCCTGAAAGAAAAGATGCCAGCTCATCTGTCTCTTGGACTGTTGAGTTCAAAAGCCGTGAATTTTCATTTGAACCAACCAAGTAAGAGTCATTCAGCTTTTTCTCTACCTCACGAATTTGCTCCCTTATTGCTTGGACAAATTGGTTAAATTTCAAAATCGCATTTTTCCTTGAATTTGAACTGTTGGATAAAGCGGCAAAATTGACAGCTCTTGCAAAATCCTCCAACTACAGAAACAAATCAAAGAACTTACACTAATAAAGCAATGCAGTCATAACACTATAAGAATGAAAGAAATCTATGCTAACCCTTCATACTGATACAATGAAAGAAATCTATGCTAACCCTTCATACTGATACTGGTCTTTCATTCTATTCTAGCCAATCAACTTGCACTGATCCTAGCTGGTACACTAAAAGGGCCGGAAGAAGACATAGAGAAAAGGGTGCTAAGCACCCCCTATAAATTGAAATTTTTCATTTTACCCTTTAAAAATTGTAATTTTTACAAAAATTAATATTGTTAGCTCACCTCCTAAAATAAAATTACAAGATATTTGCTTATCCAGTTCCCTAAATCTCAATTTTCTGGTTCCGCCCCTGAGTCAGTTTCTATATTGAATTTAATTGTACTTACTTGCCACCGGGTAGTTTCCAAGGCGGTCGCGAGATCTCTCTTGTGATACTGTATAGAAGCCAAAAGATTTGAAGTTAAATTTTGGCTTTGAAGAAGTTTCTCTTCATGCAAGAGCAGGCGATAAACTGACTCCATCCTGAAACAGCATTTATCAACACCACATGATCGAACTATAATTTCTATCCAGTTTGACTCACCAAGCAAATTCTATAATTGCAATACATGTTCTTAAAAATTGACAGATATAACATTTGAAGCTAAAGAGAAAACCTTCTCCAGTTAATTTTACTATTAAGAAAATACTAACACTTTGCAGCAGATTGTCACAGTAAATTATACAATATGAAAGTGCCAGAAAGCACCCAAATTGACCAATTTAAAGAAGATTTGAAAAAACAAAAGGCGAATTCTGAGAGAAATTAAAAGGAAAAAATACCTATCAGCTGAATCTTGAACAACTTCGGCAGCAGCGAACAAAGGATCCGCCTCCCATGTACTATACCTCTCTCCCATCACAGAAAATCTCTATTTTTTCCACAAGATTGTTTTAATTTCTCAAATAGAAACTCGTCGTTCTCCAATTGCAAATTAAATTTTGCAACTGGAGACCGACAAACGATTTTCAGTAAATTTTTACAGATTCGAGAGGGAGAGGGGAGGGGGGTGAGATCGAGACGAAGGAAAGATTTGCAAGGGCGAAATTGAATCAAGCGTTAACAAACCAAAGTGAAAAAGAAAAAGGTGAGATTCCGGGTTTCCTCTTTTGCAGTGTTATTTTCTCTTTTGCTGTCCATGTCCTCTCAAACTATTAAAATATCAGTGGTCTTATTTTTTTTTCTTAAATAGGTCCAATCAGAAGTGTGGAGAATATTTTGTTGAAAGCCTTTTATTGTGCAGTCAAATTTCAGTTTTCTTTTGTTGGAGTAAACGACAAAAATCTTTTCGTCCCTAGCCATTGTCAATTGGGCCCTGAATAAAATAGCTGCTGTTTTCCATTTATTCGCTAGTCAAATAGCTGAATCAATTGGTCGAATTCTTGGTGTCTTATCTATAATTTATATTAAATTAGATTCATGCCTTGCATATCTCATCTATAAAGTATAGAGGGATGCTTCGGTGGACATAAGGATATATTTGTAAAATGAACATATTTTCATTTTTAAAGTTTAAACAGTCGATCCGACCGTTCAACATTATCTCCATATTAAAATGTACTTGGAGGTCAAATTTTACATTTTTTTGAATTTTTTTACTATTTATTAAGTATTTTACAAAAACTAGTCAAATTCAGACCATTGAATTTGTAAAATACTTAATAAATAGTAAAAAAATTCAAAAAAATGTAAAACTTGACCTCCAAGTACATTTTAATATGGAGATAATGTTGAACGGTTGGATCGACTGTTTGAACTTTGAAAATAAAAATATGTTTATTTTACAAATAGGTCCTTATGTCCACCGAAGCAAATGCCTACTTTATATTGTATATTTTCATTTTTAAAGTCCAAAATATCGATCTGAACTGCTTAATATGATATCCATACTAAAATATGTTTGGAAATGAAATTTTATAATTTTTGCAATTTTTTTACTATTTTTTAAGATAGGTACAAAATCACTGTATCTGGATCGTTCAAAAACAGTAATTTCCTGTCTATTTAAAAAAATAGTAATTTTTTTTCAGAAATTATAAAATTTAATCCCCAAGCATATTTTAGTACATATATCATATTGAGCGATTCGGATCGACATATTAGACTTTGAAAATGAAGATATAAAATATGAGGTATAATGAGATATGAAAAACACAAGTTATTGGAACCCTCAATTTATATTTATTAAATATACATGTTCGAAAGTAGAAATATCCAAAATAATATATTATAAAGCACTTTTAATGAAAAGGAAGAAAATTATAAGAATAAATTATAGACGGTATTGAATTTCTTTATTATAATTTTTTTTTGGAAGCTGATATGAGTACCCGCATTGTACCCACACCTAAACTGTCATAACTGTTTGTGGAGACCGCAACTATCCAAAACTGTAATTTTGTTTTACAAATTTTAATACTTAATATCTTGTCTACATTTTCCTTTAAATAAGTTGTCTAATTTAGTACTTTCTATATAGACCAACTTAAAACTAGGAAAAAAAATCAAGGACAATAGCAGCAGTCAGCAAGTGTCTATTCGGCCTCCAACTGGGATTGGAAATGGACTCAGGATATGGGCCAATTTGAACTGTCTGTTATTGTGCACGTGAGAAAAAAAAATTAGCTTTAGATATGGGCCAATTTGAACTGCCTGTTACTGTGCACGTAGGAAAAAAAGATTCAGTTGTACTGAATTTTTTTTTCTCATGCGCACAGTAACCGCGTCGAATAGGCCCGTAATTTTGTAGGATCTCAAAGGAGCCAAAAATGCAGTTTTTGGGGTCTGGTTCACTGCTTTTTTTTTAAAAAAAAGTGACCAAATTTTTGCTGTTTTCTTTTTCGAATTGCAAGTTTATTTGATCTTTTATAACAAGATTGGGATTTCTGTTTTTCTAGTATCCATCTGATTTATTCTCTCTCATAATATTATGATTAAATAGCTCGAATTTTTTTAATTTTTTTTGGCAAAAATATAATTTTACCTCACTGTTAAATAAAAGTATATTTAAGCATATTTCTGTAATTATTTTTTGTTAGAGATCGACAAATATATTATCCTGCCCCTACTTGGCTTTATCCCTAACCACGCAAACTTGCTATTAAAAAAAAACCCGAATGGAATAGTCTATCCCGTTCAATACCGTTCAATTTTTTTTTGAATTATATTTTTAAAAGTTCAGCTGTTTATTGTGATTAAAATACACTTTTGATTTTCTTGACTTCTTGAACTTCTATAAAACAAACTTAATGATTTATAATATTGAATGCAATACTTTGAAAATATATCAAGATCAATGCATGGTCACGTTTGTTGAAATTTATTAATACAAAAAAGCAAAGGTTTAAATAGCGTTTATCGCGTCATAGCGGAACAGCTGAAAAAACGGCGCTATGCCCATATAGCGCCGCTATAGCACGAAATAACGCCCTATAGCGGCAATAGTGTCATAACTTTTATGGTCCGAAAACGCTATAGCGCGCTATTTAGAACCTTGCAAAAAAGTTATGATAATGATGAACGAAAACAAGTGAATATTATATCTCTGGACGGGATGGACCATTTAGATTTTTTTTTTTATTATATTTCGAAATTTCATCGTATTCTACCTTTATTTCGATATTTTTTATTTATTTTTCTATTAATAAAAAAATTGGCATATTGAACATGGGTCACGATGATTCCTTGTCTCTCTTGTTGAGAATAAATTTTAAAAAAATATTAGCAACTCAAGTTTTAAATGCCTCACAAAATAAAAATAATAAAAATTAAATAAAAGCAAATAATTGCTATTAAACAGTCTCATGTTCGATCATCAACAGTTGTGGTTTGGGGAAATAAGAGGGAATTTAACCTCTTTTTTTTCTCAATGTTAAATAATTCTTAATAGCATAGTAACAAAGCTCATGAACAATTAGCAATTTATTCACAATTTTTTTTTTCTTTCTACAAATTTAAATTTTGATATAGGATTTTACACTTTGCTGAATTATTTTCAAATTCCAAACTATAACTATGCTCAATTAATCCTAGTTATATTTACAATTCAGTAATTCTTCTGTCTTTTAGCCCTTGTCTACACTTTCTGAAACTTCAGGAGGCTACGGTTGCCTATTGCACAAATTCACGACCAACCTGAAATACTAAGGGCCTGTTCGGCGGATTGAAGGGAATGGGAATGAGCTGGGGAATGAAGATTTTTGAATGACCAAAACGCTGTGTGCGTGGGAAAAAAAATTCACTCTGAGTGAATTTTTTTTATCCCACGGGCATAATAGCAAGCCAAGCAGGCCCTAAATGGCAACTTTCAGTAGACACCTAACTTCAATTGGAACTTGACTTTAGATTGGCTCTCAAATCTCACTTCACATTCTCTAATAATATTCCGTGACAACTGGAAGTCGCTGTGTAGTTGCACTGCAAACGTAGATTTTTTTTCTAATCCCTATACTGATAAATGTTACCAGCAAATAACTCACTGTCTAAATGTTAAATAAAAAGTGGAAGCTTGGAGAAACATTAATGATCTATCAAACATACCCGCGGTGGTATTTGGTTGAGGTCTAAAGTTTTGGAGGTCTAACTTGATTAATTCAATTTAAACCGGTTTAAATTCATTATTCATATTTAATTGAGACCTAAAAATTAAATCATGACTTAACCTATTTCTTGTTTGGTTAGAGATTATAGCCTAATCCCTAAGCCATGACTTAAATTTTACTATTTCATAGCTCTTATTTCATGGTTTAGGCCTCAACCAAACACAAGAAAGAAATCCTCGTCTCCCGTGTTTTCATACCCTTTGTTTTATTGCTCGACGACTTAGTTTTCTTTGCAATCCGCATCACTTGAGATATCTGAGGATTTTAGTTTATCTAAATCCAGGACATATTTAATTCGGTGTCTATTCTAAATGCACGAGGTAGTATTATTGTAGCTTTGAGATTTATTCAAAAATAATTTGAAAGGTCTGGATTTTTCACATATCAAAATATCTCAGAAGCAAATTTGCCTTTTCTTTTTCCTTGTCTCCCTCAGAGTCCATGAATTCAGATCCAGTGAAGTAACTCAACTTTTAGTTTTTAGATCGGGACTGTCCAATTCGAATCCATAACAATTCATCTCGAAGTGAAGCGCACACATCCCGAGCGACAAATTCGAATCCCGAAACAATCCCGAACGACGGATTTGAATTGGACGATCCCGATCCAAAACCCAAATATTGGGTTACTTTAGGGAACCCGGACCCCAGAGTCCATAGGCATGCTAATTGAAAAAGACGGCCTGTAATCAAATTAGATCAAAATATAAACGGGTCGGGTCTGGACGATTTTTGAATGGCCCGTTGAACGGATCCGTATCCTCCCAGGTACCTGACTCAAGCAAATTGAAACCGACGGCCTAGATTAAACTTATCTGGGCCAAACTCAATCCGGTGCCTACGGAGACTGTGGAGGTCTGTTTTGAGATTCGTGCCATATTAAAAGAACCGTCCGATCGTAATTGTCTTCAGTCAGGTAACCCGTTGAAAAGCGTAAATTCATTGCGCTCAATCAATTATCTCCTTTGGCACTTCCCCTGTGGTATCTCTCCGTCCCTCTTCGCAGTCTCTCTCACCTTCCTGTGCGCCGCCTCTCCTCCGTCTCGCCGGGTTCTAGGTAAATTCATGTCTCTATTTTTCTTAAACTTTGTCGCAAGAGCAAAAGAAAAGGACATCTATGTCTCAATTTCACTATTTGGGCTGGCCGTGTCTTGTAAATTGCGTGCAAACAATTGTCGGTGCCATCATGTCCGGCTGTGTTCTCAGATGATGGTGATCTTGTATTTTTGCTGACCTTCTTCTCATAAACGTAACCTATGCTTCATAGTATTAATTTCTTTTTTTATCTGTGCTTACGCAATTTATTTAACTATTTTTTTATTACAAAAGTTCTTTAAAAGACAGATTATAGACTAAAAACTCTTATCACAAGCCTTCATTGATACTCCTCCTGCTCCTCCATCACTGCCATATGTAAATTTGGTACCAAATCCTTGAATCATTAGGCAAAACTAGGGTTAGTTTAAAAAATGTGTCATCACCTTTACACCTATGCCAAAAAGAAGCTATACTTACTATTTTAGCAGCTAATTGATGTACAGGTTTTAGATCAGATGATTAAAACATAGATTATTTCTCTATAATTAAATGGTCCATAACATTGCTCCTCTAATTAATAATAGAAGTAATTTATCTTTCAAAAGAGGCAGAGATAATTTATCTAGCAGCTAATTGATGTACAGGTTTTGGAAGTGAAGCTCAATCTTGTTAGATAAGATTTTAGAAAGAGGCAGAGATCAATTAAGATACTGTATCGCTGTAACCAAACCAAATCAGACTAAATTAGAATCAGATGGTGTCAACCTTATCTCTCGCCCCCTTCTTTTCACCTTCACCTTCCCCATCCCCATCCCCATTTGGTTCTCGCCGAGGCCTCTGCCTTGTCTGCTACGCGTTCCCCCACTCTGAATCTCAACCCAACAGAACCACAGATAAACCAAATCCACGGCGTCAGCCGCATTGGAAGGGTAAACATGAGAAGGAGGAGACAAGGTGGCGCCAGAAGGCAGATGCCATTTCTGATCAAAAGGCGATTCACCGGTTTGATCAACTGTTGGCTGCCAAGAACCTCCGTCAAATCAATCAATACCTCAAGGACTACACCAAAACCTCAAACAACCCTTACCCCACCGTCTTTTCCCTCTTCACCCGCTTAACCCAAGCTGAAGGAACCGGTCCTAATTGCTATACCTATGAGATCTTGATGGAGTGTTGTGCACGAATGAATCAGGTCAGCCTACTTTTTGGTTTTCTGGGACGGTTTCTCAAAGAGGGTCGCAGAGCTAATAATGCCAAGATCTTTAGTCCAATACTCAAAGGCCTCTGTTGGGAGAAAAGAACTGGTGAGGCCACTACTATAGTGTTGTACAAAATGCCAAAGATAGGATGTATACCTGATGTATTCTCGTATAGCATTCTTATAAATGGGCTGTGCAAGAAAGGTGAAATAGATAAGGCAATGGATATTGTAGATGTCATGATTTCCAAAAGGTATGACCCTGATGTTGTGACCTACAACACTCTTATAGATGGGTTGTGCAAGAAAGGTGAAATTGGGAAGGCAATAGATTTTGTAGATGTCATGATTTCCAAAGGGTATGACCCAAATGTAGTGACCTACACCGCTCTTGTAGATGGCATGCGGAAGAAAGGTGAAATTGGGAAGGCAATAGATTTTGTAGATGTCATGATTTCCAAAGGGTATGACCCAAATGTAGTGACCTACACCGCTCTTGTAGATGGCATGTGCAAGAAAGGTGAAATTGGGAAGGCAATAGATTTTGTAGATGTCATGATTTCCAAAGGGCATGAGCCTAATGTCGTGACCTACAATTCTCTTATAGATGGCTTGTGCAAGAAAGGTGAAATTGAGAAGGCATTGAAGTTTCTAGATCTCATGATTTCCAAAGGGTATGACCCTGATGTCGTGACCTACACCACACTTATAGATGGCCTGTGCAAGAAAGGTGAAATTGGGAAGGCAATAGATTTTGTAGATGTCATGATTTCCAAAGGGTATGACCCAAATGTGGTGACCTACACTGCTCTTGTAGCTGGCATGTGCAAGAAAGGTGAAATTGGGAAGGCAATAGATTTTGTAGATGTCATGATTTCCAAAGGGCATGCCCCTGATGTGGTGACGTACAACACTCTTATAAATTGGCGTGCGAGAATGGTGAAACTGACAAGGCATTAGATTTGATAGATGTCATAAAAACCAAAGGGTATGACCCCGATGTCGTGACGTACACCACTCTTATAAAAGGGCTGTGCAAGAAAGGTGAAATTAAGAAGGCAATGGATTTTGTAGATGTCATGATTTCCAAAGGGCATGAGCCTAATGTCGTGACCTACAGTTCTCTTATAGATGGCTTGTGCAAGAAAGGTGAAATTGAGAAGGCATTGAAGTTTCTAGATCTCATGATTTCCAAAGGGTATGACCCTGATGTTGTGACCTACAACACTCTTATAGATGGGTTGTGCAAGAAAGGTGAAATTGGGAAGGCAATAGATTTTGTAGATGTCATGATTTCCAAAGGGTATGACCCAAATGTAGTGACCTACACCGCTATTGTAGATGGCATGTGCAAGAAAGGTGAAATTGGGAAGGCAATAGATTTTGTAGATGTCATGATTTCCAAAGGGCATGCCCCTGATGTTGTGACATACAACACACTTGTAAATTGGCTGTGCGAGAATGGTGAAACTGACAAGGCATTAGATTTGATAGATGTCATAAAAACCAAAGGGTATGACCCCGATGTCGTGACGTACACCACTCTTATAAAAGGGCTGTGCAAGAAAGGTGAAATTAAGAAGGCAATGGATTTTGTATATGTCATGATTTCCAAAGGGCTAGACCCTGATGCTGTGACCTATTGCACTCTTATTGAGGGGCTGCGCAAGGATGGTGAAATTGAGAAGGCAATGGATTTTATAGAGGTCATTAAAACCAAAGGGTATGACCCCTGATGCCGTGACATGCAACACTCTTATTGAGGGGCCGTGCAAGGCGGGTGATAATAAATAAGCATCGGATTTTTGGCTTTTAAATGATTTAAAGGCCTTGAGCCTGATGTCTCGTTATGATGGGGCCATGAGGGACGCAAAATGGAGAAGGCAATTGGAAAGGTGTGGTGATAGAACTGCCATGCCGAGAGTATAAAAAAAAATGTTATTGAAGATCATTAAGATTTTTTTAAGACATTTGTTGTTGTATTATTATTGGATGTTGCTCCTTGATTGAAGATTGACTATTCGAATTGTGTATTGTCTCGGTGTCCTCAACTATTGGAGTCCACTAGAGCCAATTGGATTTCTTTATAACTTGAATTTACGTAATATTGATAATTTGGAAAATTGTTTTTTTTTAAAGCTTCGCAACGTAGTCGTGAGCGGGGCTCGAACTCTCAACCTCTGGGTAACCACAGTCCTAGGCCTTTTTCTCCAGACCAACTGTGCTACCGCCCCATCTCAATATATTGGAAAATTGTTATACTCTTTTTTTGTGGTAATTAATTTGCGCATGTAATTTAATGTGCAGTGGAAAATAGTTTTGTGCATAGAAGTTTATTAATTTCATAAATAATATATTGTGAGAATTAAATTGTGTTTTAAAAATAATTCTGTACATCGAATTGATTTATGTCGTAAAGATATATTATGATAGTTGATTTGTGTCACAAAAAATATATCATGAGAATTGATTTGTGTATGAAAAAATTGTTTGTGTATTGTGTGATTTGCAGCCGTATTTTTAATGGTTTTAGATTATGGATCATAAGGTTTTGTTTTGTGATTAGTGCATAGAATTGCTAGAATGAGATTCATGTCTATTGGTTTGTTTTGATATGAAAGGTCGGCATGCAATCATCTGGTTAGGTATGTGGTAATGAATTGCATATGCCTTTTGATATTGATCTTAATCATGAAATAATCGGTTACTTAGCTTTTTAAAAATAGGAATAATAAGAATAATTGAATAAATTAAATAACAAATGAGTGTTAATTTAATTACTATCTAATCAAATAAAAATTATAAATACACAAGTATTGAACAAGCTGGGTATTGCCATTGGGTGTGGTGGCGGCTTCATTGCGAATGAATTCGGTGATGCTGCAAATGAGGTCCTTTTCAAACTCAATGTCGTCCTTGTAGAAGTCATGGTAGCCATACCGCACAATGCAGCGGTATTCCTTGGGGCCGACGCGGCCCACAAGGAACCTTTCCTCAGGGCCGCACAAACGGGACCGGGACTGACTTCATGCAGAGGAAGAGTTGTCAGAAGAATTAAGAAAATATATCAGAGAAAGGTATATTAGAAAGGAGCAAATTTGCAGAGCCATGCAATGGGTAAGAAAATTTCCAGGACTAAATAGAACTAGACCAGACTGATTTCAGACTTCGATTGTAGTTATCAAGTGCTTGGAATTATCAAGGGTGGGGTTCCATATATAGTTCCTTTCTTAGCTTGTTGTTTCATAATTAATTAATCGTTAACTATGCTATCCGGAAGTTAAAAAAAAAAAAGAATGTAGAGAGATGAGTACAAACACATGGAACAAATGCAAAATAAAAAAGGTTCATATATAAAACAGAACAGTCATACAACAGTTGATATACATATATGTTCACTATATTAGAGAGAGAACATGAAGCATACCAGTACTTAAAGAAATAAAGAAAAGGTTTCACTTAATGACTTTTATCAAATACAAGAAACACAAACTTACTGTAAAAAAAGTCGGCAAAAGCAAGAGTTTCCAATTCCTATATTCATATCATCACAGTCAATCTTTTATGTTTGCTCCCTTGCAATATTCAATTCTACCCATGTGCGTAAAGCGTAATAAAAATGAGAGTTGTGGAACCTTGCACCAGTGTAAAATTAATGACATTAAAATCCTAATTCTTTCCTTGCAACAAAAAGGAAAAAGAAAGGAGGAAGGACCCTAATTCTTTCCATACCACAATTACCTCAAAATTGTCCCAATTATATTGAAAAATAAATTAGTTAATCAAACTGTAAACAAAAACCCATTGACTTACCTATTTTAAAGATTGCATAATCGAATGACAAATACAAATAACTTTTTGCAATACCACTGTTCCCCACAAATCCATCTCCTAACCCTGGACTTCAAATGAGTATATATTTACACAGCTTTCACATCTCTTGGCTGTAAATAGCATCAGCTTTCACATCCCCCAACTTGTATTCACTCTCTATAAGTGACATTGGCAAAGATTTCCAAAAAGTTGCTTGTTGCTGATATGTGCCATGCCAGTATGAGCCTATTCCATTATTGTATTTTTCAAACAATTGTCCTACAATGCAAATTCTTCCAAATCCAATTCAGTTCCAGTAATTATCTCCTCTATTTCTTTTGGTAAATTTACACTGATGCCAATTTTGCATGAAGCAAACAAGGAATACCAACCCCTCTCATTCAAATAATGAACAATGAATGCCAATTCCAAGTACATGAACAAGGATAACAAACAAAAAAAGGATCTCATTCAAATATAGCAACTTCACCATTCCAACTACATGAAGCTATCACATTATGTCTTGTTGGATGATACACAACATCAATGCAAGGCTCTTCAAAAGCCTTAAGTTTACCTAAGAATTTACAAGACTTGTACTCGTAAAAATACAAAAAACCATCTGAAGAACCAGAGGCAAGTTCTTTCCCGTCCAAAGAAAAGTTGCATTTTACCGGGAAACCAGAAACCCCATGATTTTCGTACCTTTTATACTTGTCTAATCTGAAGGGTCGTGTTGCTCCAAAATTGGCTATGTAATTACCATTTGACTGTGCAACAAAGATGGGATCATATGGATGGTACCTTATGCATGGGCATGTGTATGCCTCAGTATAAACCTGAAAGAAAGAAAAGGGGTAAAAAGCAAACTTTAGCCATTTTAAGCTCTCTGAATGGTAAGCAAGATACTCAGTTAGTGAGCTACAGTAATCTGATCTCAAATACTAAACACAAGAACAAGTACAAGTAGGGATAGAACTGTGAATTATGTCTACTAACCATACATATTGGCATAATACCTGACAGTCGTGGTACCAAAACCCAAACTAAAATTCATGCAAAGTACTTGCCTGATTCGATAGAGGAACCTGCCGCAGAACATCCCAGACAACAATACAATTCTCACTGATTCTACTTTTTGATTCATCACTAGAGGAAACAAACTGTCTCCCATCTCTACTAAACTCCAAATCAAGTATCGGCCCAAGACCCTTCAAGTACTCCTTAACCACAGATCCATTTCTGATATCCCAAAGCCTAATTGACCCGCCAGACCCTCCCGATAGAAACAGGTTTGAGTCACTGGGGCAAAATCTTATGGTCTCCACGAATTGATCTTCCCTGAATGATCTGATTTCCTTGCCATTTTCTACATCCACAAGCCGTGTGGCACGGTCAAAGCCGCAAGAGAGCACTGAGAATCCCTGTGGGGCCCACTTTATGTCCTTGACTGCCGCATCATGGAACTTCAAAATCCGTGCCTTAGGCTGTTTAGTGTTCCATACATTCCATATTATTACACTTTGGTCCATCCCAGCTGATGCAAGAAGATGGTCTGGAAATTTTTTTTTTTTAAATTAAAATTATATATACAATAAGGTCATAAAACAACGGGAAATGTCAAAATTGAACAGAATTAACTAACCATAGTTGTTTGACCACTGCACAGAATTGACAGGCTTTGTGTGAGCCGGCAATGAGACAGAGAGAATAGTAGGCAGTTTGTTAGTAGATGCATATTTTGCTTGGCTCCTCAATGATGCCAAAGCCTCAAATCTTATGTTGGAGTCAAAAGGTGATCCAACAACTGTGAAAATAATCTTATGTTGGTCTCAAGTATTAAATTGATCCTAACAAAAATCACATAAATCACCTAAATAGAAAACAGTTAAATGACCTGGAGAAGGAGAAGCCGCCGAGGTGTTGGATCTCTCTCTTTGGCGCTTGGAGATGTATCTCCCCGGGAGAAGGGGAGGATGAGAAATGTCGGATCTGAGTCTCTTGGGAGGTGGGATTGAGTACGCTTCGGTTGGAGTGGTTTGCTTCAAGCGGCCACTCTCGGCTTCTTCGTCGTCGGAACAGGCTCCGTACGCTACGGAGAGGAGGTCCATTGCTCTCGATCCCACGCGGTTGTCACCAAGACAACATCCAGATAGATAGTGAAAATTTAAAATCTCCTAAAAAATAATGATAATCATCAACAATTATATATGGCATGTGCATGCGCATGTGACTGCTAGGACCACCAATGTTTACTCCTTGCACTTGGAAACAAAAAGTTCCTTCATTGCAAATAAAATTTAAAGTCCACGTTAGGAGAGTCCATATCCTCTCAGATATCCCACCCACCAACCACGCAAATCATCTCATCTGTTTCTAGAATGCACACTGCACACTGCACACTGCACACTCCAACATTATCATCACAGGCTAATACCAGCAACACAACAGTAAAATAAAGAATAAGAGAAAGTACCTGGGCACCCACTGACAGAGAGTTCCAAGGGCTACTGTAAATTGCTTATTAAGTCGACACAGCACCTACAAACTTCTCTGTGTCAGCTTATTGCAATGTTCTGCAAGAACAATATGAAGTAATCAATTAACGTAGTGAAAAAAATAATAAATTAAGTTAAATTGGAATAAACTGTTATTTTTTTATCAATTGTTTTAGTAGAATTCAAACACGATTGAAAAGATAAAGCGAAGGAAAAATATTTGCAAACAATCAACTTTATTCAGTGAAGACAACAGCTACAAAATTCTACTCTAAATTGATTGTTCAGTCAAGATAGCACCTGCAAACATTCATGTATCATCTGACTGCAAAGTGAAGGAAAGAAGATTTGCAAATAATGAACTTGTGAGCCTACATAATTCTTATAACTGGGTTGTGCTACTAAGGTGAAATTGAGAACAGAGTAGTGCTACAAAGGTGAAAGTTAGAAGTTGAGGAGTTATCAGATATTGTTGATAATAATATTATTTGAAAAGTGTATGTTCCTAATGGTGTGCTCTACAGCACGCTTATACCATGACTGTGCAAGAAAGGTAAATTTGAGAAGAGATTGATTTTTCTAGAAGCATTGATTTATAAAGGGCATCAGTCCAATGTCATGATCTACAGTACTCTTATAATTTGACTATGTAAAAGAGGTGAAAGTGATAAGACAATGATAAAGAGAGGTACATAGAGGGTTCAAGCCATACTAACATCAAATGCATGTAACAGCAATAAATCTGGTATAAGGCCATATCCATGTCTCTCTCTTTTATTTTTATTTTTGAGGTAGAGAGGGGGGGGTGCTTTGTAAAAGAATGTCCTTATTGTTTCTTTGTCCAAGGACAAGCAGGTCACAACTATCAGCCTCTCATGCAAATTCATACATATTCTCAGGTGTGCTCTTTTTATCAACCAAACCCGCAATTTGATCAAAATCACAACTTAATTCTGAAAAAACAAAAATAGGACATTGATGTGTATAAATAGAGAGAACATGATTTAAATGACTGATGCAATTAATGAGCTTCATGTACCATCTGAAGGTCATTTTCTCTTAGTTGCAAGAATCTTTACTCCAAATGGTCTCAATCTCTTTGCAAGGTCAACACCAATAGCCCCGAACCCCAAAATAAATACCTAAAATTCACAATATAGTATCTTATAGGAAAGATTATATCACCACTACACAAACAAATAAGCAGAATGAAGAGTTAAGATATACAGTTTTTTCAAACAGCGTATTTCCAATTGATGCACCCAATTCTCTGTGCTTCACAGCTATATCAATCTCGTTCTGAAAAATATTGAAAACAAAAGGAAATTTAATTCAAACAGCGTGGTACTCACGCCTCAGTGTAGAAAGAGATGGATATAGCTGTGTTTCTACCAACAACAAAAAGTCAATGTAGCACACTGTCTCACTACCAAAAGCACTGTTATTGATACAATAATAAAATCAGTGAGCTGCTAAGTCACTTCGGAAAAAATAAAATATAACAACAACAGGCTTGAGAACAAAGAAAGGTAGTACTTTACCTCTGTACAGGAAAAGACAGGCAAGAAAACCAGTGAAAGGTTAGCCCGCGACAAACGTTGCACTAAACAAACAAAAGAGCACAAATTTTTCAGTTTGTAAGTCGTAATTCAGCGAAGTAATCAGATTAAGAATAGAAACAATAGCACAAAACAAAAGTAATGCACTTATGTACATGACCAAGACCAAACAGATAAATTGTTGCAAGTTTGCAGTTGATTGACCTCGCATTGAACACAAGAACACAAAATAAAAAGTCTATAGTTGACTAGTTGTGGAATTGTTTAGCAAAGTGAAGCAAAGACCAGAACGGTTCCTGGCAGGATGTTCTTAACCATAAAACCCAACAATTTGAAAGTGTCGCTTGAGCAAATAAGTTCAGGGCTAATGTAAATTCGAGTGGCCAGTTTTAGACTATATTAAAAAATCTTAAAGCCAGTATGATATCACATATCGTTTCTTCTCTAGTTGTCGATATTTTGAGCGAAGTTGTACAAAAAGCTTAATACAACAAAAAATGAACAATTTTTCAGGAACAATAGGAACAAAATCTCTAAAAGAAAAAAAAATCAGCAAAAAAAAAAAAAATCTTACCCTGGAGTCGCAACAGTCGAAAATCGCGGGTTGAAGATCGCGATGGAGTGTTGACGGAAGAGAAAAATCGCGGCAAAAGAGTAGTGGAGTGCGTCACGTGGGAAAGAGAGGGAGAGAGAAGGAAGGAAATCGCGGAAAAGTAGTCGGCTCTGTCGCGCGAGATAGAGAGAAGAGAGAGAAAGAGCGAGCAATTTCAGCCTAGAATCTTCAGGGAAAAGAACAAGTATCTGAAAATGATTAAAGCCCAGGTTCACTTTCAGCCCAAATGCCCAACGAGCCCAAGTAACAAATTAACGAAATCCTCTCCCATGTTTATGTTTAAGTTGGTTTTCTCATTTGATTTTCTCGCTCAGCGACTCGCCTCATCTGCTCCCAGTTTCACACTTTGATCGCGCCTGCACGCCACTTTCTCCCTCAGCGCCAGCGGCCGACTCCCTTCAATTCAACTCGGTTAGTTCTCTGCCCCTCCCCGACATTCAGATTCTCTCTCTCTCTCTCTATTTCTCTCTCTCTGTCTCTCTCTCTATTGCATTACTGCTGACATTACAATCTGTCCTAGTGAAGTAAAACTGTTTTACTCCATGGCTCACCCTAGCCCATCCCTATATATATATCAAGTGGTGAGCTGTTTCCTTGATCTTTAAGACATTTTATATATTTTAACTCTCATACATTGGAAGGCAGATGCCGTTTCTGGCCAAGAGGCAATTCACCAGTTTGATCAGCTGTTGGCTGCCAAGAATCTTCGTCAAATCAATCAATACCTCAAAGACTACACCAAAACCTCCAACAACCCTTACCCCACCATCTTTTCCCTCTTCACCCACCTAACCCAAGCTCAAGGAATCAGTCCTAGTGATATACTTATGATATCTTGTTGGACTGCTGTGCACGAATGAATCAGTTCAGCCTCATTTTTTTTTTTCTGGGACGATTTCTCAAAGAGGATTGCAAAGCTAATATGCTCTGCAACCCTCTTTGAGAAACCGTCCCAGAAAATACCTAAACTAGGATTCTTATAAATGGGCTGTGCAAGAAAGGTGAAATTGACAAGGCAATGGATTTTCTAGATATCATGATTTACAAAGGGCTTGATCCTGATGTCATGACCTACAACACTCTTATAATTGGGCTGTGCAAGAAAGGTGAAATTGACCAGGTAATGGATTCTCTAGATGTCATGATTTCCAAAGGGGTTGATTTTGATGCCGTGACCTATTGCACTCTTATTGAAGGGCTGTGCAAGGAGGGTGAAATCAAATAGGTATTGTATTTTTTACTTTACATGATTTCTGAAGGCCTTGAGCCTGATGTCTTGTTATGATGGGGCCATGTAAGGTAGATGAAATGGCGAAGGCAATTGGAAAGGCGTGGTGATAGAACAGCTTTGTTGAGAGTGGAGAAATAATTGTTATTGTATTATTATTGGACGTAACTCTTTGATTGAATATTATTAAGAAAAAAAATTAAGAAATTCACTGTTGTATTATTATTGGATGTTGCTCCTTGATTGAAGATCAATTATTTGAATCGTGTATTGTATCATTGTCCTCACCTATTGGAGTCCATTCCAGCCTATTGGATTTCTTTATAACTTGAATTTACGTATTTTTTATATTTTGGAGAATTGTTATATATTCTTTTTTTTGTGGTAATTAATTATAAGAGGATATCAATTTTATTTTCTCCAACTCCATATCACCATATCACTACGTTACTAGTGAATCTAATTGAGCTGACTTATTAGAAGTCTTCAACAAGTGAGATATTCCAAGTTCCCAATATCACATTTCATGAAGCATCAATTGTTCTAATACTGGTACAGTAGGGTATTTATGATGCAGGATGTGGAGATCCCTGGGGACAAGGCGGAGGGGTACGTAGAGGAAGAGATATACTCAAAAAGCGAACTTGTCAATGAGGAAGAAGAGGCCAATATGGAAACTTCACCCTATGCTATTGTCAAGATGAAGGGCCACTTTGCACTCATACTCTCCATTGTACTAGTATCATTTCTCGTATTATTTAATTATAAATTCAGTACCCTTATGAACTCTTAATATTATTGTGTATATCCATAAAAAAGTGTCGTTGGTGATTCCTTGTGCTCATTTTCTTGAAAATAAGTCTGAAGTAATATCATTTATTGCTTAATGGATTGAATAAATGAAGGAAAGTGATGGAAGTGCTGAGTGTTTTAGAACAAAGAGAATGTTTTTGGAGAGACCCAGGTGATATTACTCAATGTTTTGCTGGGGCATATGATAAGTTTTCTTTTGGAAAGGTACCTGATATGTTAGGGTTTTCTTGGGGCAGAATACTTTTGCAAATAAAGGGATGAGGGATTCATCGTCTGATATTAAAATAAACCTTACAATGGATTGCTAAGTTTGGCTTAGAGCTCCATCCTAAGAAGGCCAACTACCAAGACACTAGTAGTAGTAATCCGATTTGACTTGAACCAATCGTGAAAAAATATATATGAACTTACACTTTAGAATGGATCTTTTGAAGAGTCACGTATGTATCAGAAGACAATCTAGAAACAAGCCTAACAGATGTTTCCTGTTTTTGGTCTTTTCTTTTTACTAGTCTATTTCTACAGTGTACTGTGTACAACACGAACCACCGACACTTTGCATTGGGTATGAAAAAACAGTTCAAATAGTCGCACAGGTATGCCCACCGAGTGAGGATCAGAGGGAAGATGTGCTTATTTTCAAGGAGTCAACAAATGGAGTGTTCTATGTGAAGAAGGTTTATACTGCTATTACTGCTACGCGCTATTACTGCTGCTATGCTACGTGAGTTTTTTTTTGTAATTTATATGAACTTTTGTTCTTATTTCTGATGCTACATGGTCTGCTATGATAAGTATACTAACCTGAACTATGTGCTTCTGTTCCTATTTGTGATTTAGTCTCTCATTCTATATTAGAAAATATTCAAATATTAATTCTTTCTTTTGCTTGCTCTTCGTCTAGTATTCACTTGTAAAATTATTGCCGTTCGTTTCAATTGAAAGTTGATTTTGATTATTATAATATATAAAACGTTCAAATAAGTATACTTACTTCATTTCACTTGTAAAATTAATTGCTCTTCGTCTATTATAATCTGCAATACTATGAAGTATGAACTATTAAATAATGTTACTTTGTAGATTTGTTTTTTCTTCTTATTTGCATGATTGAAAAAAGTATAGATTTAGATTACTTGTTATTTAACTGTTATCTCAAATTCTTCAATATTGATCATGTTGATAATTAGTAGAAATATAGAATATAAATTTTGAAAAAAAAAAAAAACGCTATGTACGATAGCTTCCGTTATAGTTATGCTATTTGCAATAACTTTTTTTTTGTCTCCCCGCTATGTCACTATAATTGCTATTTAGAACCTTGCTATCAAGTAAAAAAAAATATATAAATTATAAAATTTAATAATATATCACTACTTAATTATTTACAAAAAAAATGATAACTAGCGGTTAGATAAATGCTATGCGAAGACAGATAAACAAAAATATTCTGTTACTAGCCGTGGGGCTCCTTTATTAGCGGATTCTCATCGGACATTCCGGATCTAAACAGAAAATAATTGCCCCGCTCCTCCATTGACAGTCCTAGTTTTCTCAAATATTCTGATCCAGCGCTTCTGCCTTATCCGATCCAACTTTGTGTCCCTCTGTTGGCGACTACCTGCCCGGTTGCCCCTTCCCTTGCCGCTCATTCCTTCAACTCAACTCGGTTAGTTTTCTCCCTCTCCCCTCCTCGACACTCAAACACTCCCCAGTCCCCAGTCCTCTCTCTCTCTCTATATATATTCCTTGCAAATCACCGCAGGATTTTGCCGACACGCAGACACTCCTTTCTCCTCTACATTCCTTGCTAAGGAAGTAATTGAACCTGGAAGCGAAACTCAACCTTGTTAGATCAGATTTTAGAAAGAGGCAGAGATCAATTAAGAGACTGTATCACTGTAACCAAACCAAAAATTGCATTATTGCTTACAATCTTTCTTAGTTATGTTATGTGCTATTCTTGTAGGCAGTGGTTTAACATAAAAGGGCAAATTGTCACTTCGGAAGCCAAGCTCAACCTTGTTAGATCAGATTTTACATTGAGACTGTAAGTCTGTAACCAAACCAAATCAGACTAATTAACAATCACTTCAGAACCTTCAAAAACAATCATTTCAGATGGTGATGGTGTCATCAACCTTATCTCTTCCCCCCCTTCTTTTCACTTTCAACTTCGCCTTGTCTGCCATACATTCCCCCAATCTCAATCTCAACCCGACAGACCAAATCCACGGCATCAGCTGCATTGGAAGGGTAAGCACCAGAAGGAGGAGAAAAGGCGGCGGTGGAAAGCAGATGCAATTTCTGATCAAGAGGCTATTCACTAGTTTGATCAGTTGTTGGTTGCCAAGAACCTCCGTCAAATTAATAAATACCTCAAAGACTACACCAAAACCTCCAACCGTTCCACACTGTCTTTTCCCTCTTCACCCGCTTAACCCAAGCTGAAGGAATCGGTCCTAATGAATATACTTATGGCATCTTGATGGACTACTGTGCACAAATAAATCAACTCAGCCTCATTTTTGGATTTCTGGGACGCTCTCTCAAAGAGGGTCATGCTTGGATCTTCAGTCCAATAATCAAAGGCCTCTGTTGGGAGAAAAGAACTGGTGCGGCCGTTACAATGGTGCTATACAACATGCTTAAGATAGGATGTGTACCTGATGTAGTCTCGTATAGCATTCTTATAAAAGGGCTGTGCAATAATGGTGAAATTGACAAGACAATGGATATTGTTTATGTCATGATGTCCGAAGGGTATGACCCTGATGTCGTTACCTACAACACTCTTATAAATGGGCTATGCAAGAAAGGTGAAAATTGAGAAGGCAATAGATTTTGTAGATGTCATGATTTTCAAAGGGCATGAGCCTGATGTCATGACCTACAACACTCTTATAGATGGGCTGTACAAGAAAAGGTGAAATTGGGAAGGCAATAGATTTTGTAGATGTCATGATTTCCAAAGGGCATGAGGCTAATATCGTGACCTATAACACTCTTATAAATGGGTTGTGCAAGGAAGGTGAAATTGAGAAGGGAATATATTTTGTAGATGTCATGATTTTCAAAGGGCATGAGCCTAATGTCGTGACCTACAGTTCTCTTATAGATGTCTTGTGCAAGAAAGGTGAAATTGAGAAGGCATTGAAGTTTCTAGATCTCATGATTTCCAAAGGGCGTGAGCCTGATGTCGTGACCTACAGCACTCTTAGAGATGGGCTGTGCAAGAAAGATGAAATTGAGAAGGCATTGGATTATCTAAATATCATGATTTCCAAAGGGGTTGATCCTGATGTCGTGACCTATTGCACTCTTATTGAGGGGCTGTGCAAGGAGGGTGAAATCAAATAGGCATTGGATTTTTTTACTTTACATGATTTCTATAGACTCCTATTGCACACTCTTATTGAGGGGCTGTGCAAGGAGGGTCAAATTGAATAGGCCTTGAGCCTGATATCTCGGTATGATGGGGCTGTGTAAGGGATGTGAAATGGAGAAGGCAATTGGAAAGGCGTGGTGATAAAACTGCCATGTCAGGAGTGGAGAAATAAATTTAAGAAATTTGCCGTTGTATTATTATTGGAGTCCATTCAGGCCAATTGCTTTTCTTTAATACTTGAATTTATGTATTATTGATATTTTGGAAAGTTGTTATTTACTTTGTATATTCTTTTTGGTGGTGTTAATTTGCGCATGTAATTTACTGTATATGGAAAATAGTTGTTTATGTAAGTTGATTTCTTTCATAAATAATATATCATGAGAATTAATTTGTTCTTGAAAAATAATATTGTACGTCGAAATGGATTAATGTCGTAAAGAAAATATCATGAGAAATTGAGAACTGATCAGTGTGATAAAGAATATATTATGAGAATTGATTTGTGTATGAAAAAATTGTTTCTATATTGTGTGATTTGTATTAGTATAATTAATTAATGGTTTTAGACAACGGATCATAAGGTTATGTTTTGTCATTGGTGCGTACAAATGTTTGAATAATTAGTTTCACGTCTATTGGTTTGTTTTGATTTAAAAGGCTGACAGGTAAGACTGCTACTTTTGAAAAAAAAAAAAAAACTTTGAGTAAATCCTTCCTCGTCTCAATAAATGTAATGAATCTCCTACACATTCTTGTGGCTAATACAGCTGTTGTTCGGCCCCAGAAAAATATGTTTATTAAAATAAAAAAACAATTATAAATGATGCAATTACTATTAGAATATTTTACATGTACCGAATTTGAAAATAATTATTATACTATATGGACTCTTTAGAGTACTGATGTTCATTTTTTTTTGTACAAGTTATTTTTCTCTGTATTTAGTGCTTTTGTAATTTGAAGGGGAGGACCAGAGACTAGAGAGGGGGTTTGTTTGTGTTTGGTGTAGGGCTGGGCAAAATCGCTCAAATTCGTAACTCGTTCATAACTCACTCGCTAACTGCTCACTTTAACTCGCTCATTTACAACTCGAGTTGGCTAACTCGTTTAATAAATATGTTAAGTTTGAGCATACCTAACTCGTTCATTAACAACTCGAGTTACACAAAATTCGTCACAATAAATCTCATACCTTTCTAAATGATTCCTAAACTGCTGTTTAGATTGTTTGTTTTGTTAGTTATCTTGTTAATTATGTTTGAATTATTTGTGGAGTAGGGTTAAAATGCACCATTGGTTTTGTGCTCCAATCATGCTCCACGTCTTTTTCTCTGTTTTAAAAGTTCGAACAATCGATCCGAACCGCTCAACAAGATCTTCATATTAAAATGTACTTGGAGACCAAATTTTATATTTTTTGGAATTTTTTCACTATTTTTTTAGATAGGTACAAAATCACTGTTTTGGATGGTCCAAAATTTTCTAAAAACAGTGATTTTGTACCTATCTAAAAAAATAGTAAAAAAATTCCAAAAATTATAAAATTTGGTCTCCAAGTACATTTTAATACGAAGATGATGGTAAGTGGTTAGGATCCATTGTTCGGACTTTGAAAACGAAGATAAGAATGTGGAGCATGATTGGAGCACAAAACCAATGGTGCATTTTAACCCTACTCTTATTTGTGTTTATATAAACTCTTACTAAGCCATTTGAATTGTTTGTGTTTAGATAAACTCTTACTAGTATATAACTATAACTAAGAAAATTGATTGGTCAAACGAGTTGTGAGCCAGCTCGAGTTGGCTTTACAGCTCGTTATTACCATTCTAACTTGAGTTGACTCGCTCATAAAATAAATGAGCTGAGCACAAGTTGGGAGTAACTCGCTCAAACTCGACTCATTTACAGCTCTAGTTTGGTGTATGTGCATGTTAAGCTTTTTATATACTTTATCCAAGATTAAACAATACACAAATATATATTTATAGATTTTTCATGATGACATTTATGTTTTTTTTATGATGACATTTATATATTTATGTATGCGCGCGTGTGAATGAGAGAGGGAGATCAGCATAAGAAGAAATTACTGTGTTAACCAGTCAAATATAATTAAAATCAAGTTGCAAGGGAACACTTGAAAAGTTGAACCAGTTAGAAATTAGCATTGCAAAGTACCAATTAATATAATCACCTGGCCAAAAAGAAATAAACTGTTCAAGTCAATAGTGGTATGGAAAACACCACCAAAAGGTCTACACGAACCATTTAATAACTGTTGTAGATTCAACGTACAGTCCAAATTTTTTTATGAAGTTTTTAACCGAAATCCTCATCCATTAATTGCATTGAGATTCGTACTTGATTTGTTTGTAGTTGCCAAAGACTTAGCTTTTATTAAAAAAAATTCATTTCTTAATTTGCACAAATACATCATAGCTTCCGTACAAGTCCTAAATTGTTTGTGATGCAAATAGCAAATACAAATCTATAGTTATTCAAAACAGAATAAAGCCCAACAAGTTGACTGTCAGCCCAACAAATACCCAACGAGTTCAGGCTTTAATGACAAATTAAGTGGTCTCCCAATCGCCCATTCCCATTCGGCCATTCCCATGTTTTTGTTTTTGTTGGTTTTCTCATTTGTTATTTTTTTTTTTTGTATCGCTCAGCGGCTCAGGCAGTCAGCCTTACCTTATCGCTTCACAGTTCCACACTTTCGTCTCCCTCAAGATCTCAGTGTGCGACTCCCTTCAACTCAACTCAACTCAACTCGGTTAGTTCTCTCTTCTGCCCCTCCCTGACCAATTCCTTGCTAATCGCACTGCACCTCAAGGATTTCCGAGATTCCTTCCATCTTCTTATTTCTGATAGCCAACCAAATTGCATTCATTATTGCTTACATTACAATCTGTCTTAGTTATGTGCTATTCTTGTAGGCAGCAGGTTAACATATATAGAAGGGCAAATTGTCACTTCCGAAGCAAAATCTCAGCCTTGTTAGATAAGATTTTACAGAGTCTACACAGAGACTGTAAGTCTGTAACCAAACCAAATCAGACTAATTAACAATTATTTCAGATGGTGATGGTGATGGTGTCATCAACCTTATCCCTTCCCCCCTTCTTTTCACTCTCACCTTCACCTTCCCATACCACATCCCCAATTGCTTCTCGCCTTGTCTGCTACGCGTTTCCCCAGTCTCAATCTCAATCCGGCAGACCAAATCCACGGCATCAGCCGCACTTGAAGGGTAAGCACCAGAAGGAGGAGAAAAGGCGGCAGTGGAAGGCGGATGCCATTTCTGACCAAGAGGCAATTCACCAGTTTGATCAGCTGTTGGCTGCCAAGAACATCCATCAAATCAATCAATACCTCAAGCACTACACCAAAACCTCCAACAACCCGTACCCCACTGTCTTTTCCCTGTTCACCCGCTTAACCCAAGCTAAAGTAATCGGTCCTAATGATTATACCTATGAGATCTTAATGGAGTGTTGTGCACGAATAAATCAACTCCACCTCATTTTTTGTTTTCTGGGACGGTTTCTCAAAGAGGGTCGCAGAGCTAATAATGCGAAGATATTTAGTCCAATACTCAAAGGCCTCTGTTGGGAGAAAAGAACTGGTGAGGCCGCTTCTATAGTGTTGTACAAAATGCCGAAGATAGGATGTATACCTGATGTATTCTCGTATAGCATTCTTATAAATGGGCTGTGCAAGCAAGGTGAAATTAACAAGGCAATGGATATTTTTAATGTCATGATTTCCAGAGGGGTTGACCCTAATGTCATCATCTACAGCATTCTTATAAATGGGCTGTGCAAGAAAGGTGAAATTGAGAAGGCATTGAAGTTTCTAGATCTCATGATTTCCAAAGGGTATGACCCAAATGTCGTGACCTACACCACTTTTATAGATGGCCTGTGCAAGAAAGGTGAAATTGAGAAGGCAATAGATTTGGTAGATGTCATGATCTCCAAAGGGCATGAGCCTGATGTCGTGACCTACAGTTCTCTTATAGATGGGTTGTGCAAAAAAGGTGAAATTGAGAAGGCATTGAAGTTTCTAGATCTCATGATTTCCAAAGGGTATGACCCTAATGTCGTTACCTACAACACTCTTATAGATGGGCTGTGTAAGAAAGGTGAAATTGAGAAGGCAATGGAGTTTCTAGATGTCATGATTTCCAAAGGGTATGACCCAAATGTCGTGACCTACACCACTTTTATAGATGGCCTGTGCAAGAAAGGTGAAATTGAGAAGGCAATAGATTTGGTAGATGTCATGATCTCCAAAGGGCATGAGCCTGATGTCGTGACCTACAGTTCTCTTATAGATGGGCTGTGCAAAAAAGGTGAAATTGAGAAGGCATTGAAGTTTCTAGATCTCATGATTTCCAAAGGGTATGACCCAAATGTCGTGACCTACACCACTTTTATAGATGGCCTGTGCAAGAAAGGTGAAATTGAGAAGGCAATAGATTTGGTAGATGTCATGATCTGCAAAGGGCATGAGCCTGATGTCGTGACCTACAGTTCTCTTATAGATGGGCTGTGCAAAAAAGGTGAAATTGAGAAGGCATTGAAGTTTCTAGATCTCATGATTTCCAAAGGGTATGACCCTAATGTCGTTACCTACAACACTCTTATAGATGGGCTGTGTAAGAAAGGTGAAATAGATAACGCAATGGATATTGTAGATGTCATGATTTCCAAAGGGTATGACCCTAATGTCGTTACCTACAACACTCTTATAGATGGGCTGTGTAAGAAAGGTGAAATTGAGAAGGCAATGGAGTTTCTAGATGTCATGATTTCCAAAGGGTATGACCCTGATGTCGTTACCTACAACACTCTTATAGATGGGCTGTGTAAGAAAGGTGAAATTGAGAAGGCAATGGAGTTTCTAGATGTCATGATTTCCAAAGGGTATGACCGTAATGTCGTTACCTACAACACTCTTATAGATGGGCTGTGTAAGAAAGGTGAAATTGAGAAGGCAATGGAGTTTCTAGATGTCATGATTTCCAAAGGGTATGACCCTGATGTCGTTACCTACAACACTCTTACAGATGGGCTGTGTAAGAAAGGTGAAATTGAGAAGGCAATGGAGTTTCTAGATGTCATGATTTCCAAAGGGTATGACCCTGATGTTGTGACGTACAACACTCTTATAAATTGGCTGTGCGAGAATGGTGAAACTGATAAGGCATTAGATTTTATAGATGTCATAAAAACCAAAGGGTATGACCCCAATGTCGTGACGTACACCATTCTTATAAAAGGGCTGTGCAAGAAAGGTGAAATTAAGAAGGCAATGGATCTTGTAGATGTCATGACTTCCAAAGGGCTAGATCCTGATGCTGTGACCTATCGCACTCTTATTGAGGGGCTGCAGAAGGAGGGTGAACTTGAATAAGCATTGGTTTTTTTAATTTACATGATTTTTAAATACTGGTTACTTTCAGTTTGGTCTTGTACCTCTCAGCCTTCTACGTATTGAATTTTTTTTCATATAAGAACTGTTTATGCTAATTCGATCATTTCCTTTTTAGACGAATGGATGATTTCACGCTAAATGAAATTGATGAATTGGGAGGAGATTTAATGGATGACTTGGAATTAATTATAATGGGTTGAGAGTGAATTTCAAAGGCGAAGACGATAGTGCCTATGACTGTGAAGACTCAAGTTTGGATTGAGCTGTTGATGCTTAATGCTTAAGCCTTTGTGTTCTTAGATGAATTTTGTTGCTCAAGCTTTTCTGCTGCTTAAGCATGAACTAAGTAGTTTAGATGCATTTTAGGGCAATGGATGTTAGTTTGGCTGTTATTATTATTTTAGGACGTTGGGATGTTATTTGATCCTGTAACTGTATTGATGCTTCCAACAATTTGTAGTATTTTAATTAGGGAGTGTTTTCTTTAGATGAATTTTGGTGCATTTCAGCCCTAACTGTTATATTGTAATGATGCTTCTAGTGTATTGATGCTTCTTATGTTGCTGTAATAGGTCAACACATTCCTGTAACTTATTGATGTTTCTTATGTTGCTATCATTGTTTATTATTTACAACATAAATTGTGCCCTTTTGTTTATTATTTACAACCAATATAGAAGTATACCCTTTTCTTATTATTAGCATTTTGTACCAGAGTTGATTATTGTTAACTTTGGTAACATCATGAAATGGATAACAAAACAAAATGCAGTAAGGATACATGCTATGAATTATCTTGTAATAGGAATTTCATTTTATTGAAACAAGTAATTGTATATCCTAAAAGTATTGTCCCTCTCAGTTAAAGCACAGATAGAGAGGTTAAGGGAGAGTCTGGAGAGACGGGAGCTAGACGGAAGCCTTCATTGATTAATTCGTTATTTTCAAATCATCAAATGCGAATCTAAAATCAAATCGAACGGCTAACAGGCTAGGCAGCACATTGCTAAAATGTTGCCGGCAGGAAATTAGCCGGACTCTTTTGCAAAGATCTCAGGCTCTTGTTTTGTATTGAAAATAAATTCTAGTTTAAGCTGAGCTAATTGTCAAGCAACACACAATTTTGACAGATATGAATACAATAATAAGACAGTACTGATGAGATCTTTTTGGGAGTGAGGTTTTCGCCTCCAAATTTACTATTTCCAAATTAATTCCCACTGAGAAAATTACATCATTTAGCAGATGTTTTGCAGTGATCTGACATTATATGAGGTCTATTTGCACCCACTTTAAATCAGTTTTTTACACTGAAAAATGGTATCTGCTTTTGGTCATGTTCAAAACCAGCATGTGCTGGCTGTCTCAGTACTAGCTGAATGCATGTTTAATTACCATATTTTCACTCTATTTACTGCAACTTTTCATTTCACAATTGAGGATAAACTAGGTTCAACATATATGACACTGAGCATTAATGCAAACTTGAGAATTTAATGATCCAAGAAACCATTCGATTAAGGCTTAGTTGTGCAATAAATTTGCGTCAAGACTAGGAGGCTAAATTAGATATAATTAGAATTTAATGTTACCCTATTGAATGACTGATGCCGTAAATTAGATATAATTAGAATTTTTATTGCGATTTCGATTTAGTAAAGAGATAAAATGAAGCCAAAACACCAAGAGAAAGATCTCAAGGTAACAGTACCTCATTCTCTATATATATATATCAAGTGGTGAGCTGTTTCCTTGATCTTTAAGACATTTTATATATTTTAACTCTCATACATTGGAAGGCAGATGCCGTTTCTGACCAAGAGGCAATTCACCAGTTTGATCAGCTGTTGGCTGTCAAGAATCTTCGTCAAATCAATCAAGACCTCAAAGACTACACCAAAACCTCCAACAACCCTTACCCCACCATCTTTTCCCTCTTCACCCACCTAACCCAAGCTCAAGGAATCGGTCCTAGTGAATATACTTGTGATATCTTGTTGGACTGCTGTGCACGAATGAATCAGTTCAGCCTCATTTTTGTTTTTCTGGGACGGTTTCTCAAAGAGGATTGCAAAGCTAATATGCTCTGCAACCCTCTTTGAGAAACCGTCCCAGAAAATGCCTAAACTAGGATTCTTATAAATGGGCTGTGCAAGAAAGGTGAAATTGACAAGGCAATGGATTTTCTAGATATCATCATGATTTACAAAGGGCTTGACCCTGATGTCATGACCTACAACACTCTTATAATCGGGCTGTGCAAGAAAGGTGAAATTGACCAGGTAATGGATTCTCTAGATGTCATGATTTCCAAAGGGGTTGATTTTGATGCCGTGACCTATTGCACTCTTATTGAAGGGCTGTGCAAGGAGGGTGAAATCAAATAGGTATTGTATTTTTTACTTTACATGATTTCTGAAGGCCTTGAGCCTGATGTCTTGTTATGATGGGGCCATGTAAGGTAGATGAAATGGCGAAGGCAATTGGAAAGGCGTGGTGATAAAACAGCCTTGTTGAGAGTGGAGAAAATAATTGTTATTGTATTATTATTGGACGTAACTCCTTGATTGAATATTATTAAGAAAAAAAAATTAAGAAATTCACTGTTGTATTATTATTGGATGTTGCTCCTTGATTGATTATTTTAATCGTGTATTGTATCATTGTCCTCACCTATTGGAGTCCATTCAAGCCTATTGGATTTCTTTATAACTTGAATTTACGTATTTTTTATATTTTGGAGAATTGTTATATATTCTTTTTTTTTGTGGTAATTAATTATAAGAGGATATCAATTTTATTTTCTACAACTCCATATCACCATATCACTATGTTACTAGTGAATCTAATAGAGCTGACTTATTAGAAGTCTTCAATAGTGAATCACCATATCCCAACATCACATTTCATGAATCATCAATTGTTCTAATACTGGTACAGTAGGGTACTTATGATGCAGGATGTGGAGATCCCTGGGGACAAGGCGGAGGGGTACGTAGAGGAAGAGATATACTCAAAAAGCAAACTTGTCAATGAGGAAGAAGAGGCCAATATGGAAACCTCATACTGTCCATTGTACTGGTATCATTTCTCGTATTATTTAATTATAAATTCAGTACCCTTATGAACTCTTAATATTACTGTGTATATCCATAAAAAAGTGTTGTTGGTGATTCCTTGTGCTCATTTACTTGAAAATAAGTCTGAAGTAATATCATTTATTGCTTAAATGGATTGAATAAATGAAGGAAAGTGATGGAAGTGCTGAGTGTTTTAGAACAAAGAGAATGTTCTTGGAGAGACACAGGTGATATTACTCGATGTTTTGCTGGGGCATATGATAAGTTTTCTTTTGGAAAGGTACCTGATATGTTAGGGTTTTCTTGGGGCAGAATACTTCTGCAAATAAAGGGATGAGGTATTCTTCGTCTGATAATAAAATAAACCTTACAATGGATTGCTAAGTAAGTTTGGCTTAGAGCTCCATCCTAAGAAGGCCGACTACCAAGACACTAGTAGTAGTAATCCGATTTGACTTGAATCAATTGTGAAAAATATATATGAACTTAAACTTTAGAATATTTCCTGTTTTTGGTCTTTTCTTTTTACTAGTCTATTTCTACAGTGTACTGTGTACGACACGAACCACCGACACTTTGCATTGGGTATGAAAAAACAGTTCAAATAGTCGCACAGGTATGCCCACCGAGTGAGGATCAGGGGGAAGATGTGCTTATTTTCAAGGAGTCAACAAATGGAGTGTTCTATGTGAAGAAGGCTTATACTGCTATTACTGCTACGCATTACTGCTGCTATGCTATGTGAGTTTTTTTTTGTGATTTATATGAACTTTTGTTCTTATTTCTGATGCTACATGGTCTGCTATGATAAGTATGCTAACCCGAACTATGTGCTTCTGTTCCTATTTGTGATTTAGTTTCTCATTCCATATTAGAAAATATTCAAATATTAATTCTTTCTTTTGCTTGCTCTTCGTCTAGTATTCACTTGTAAAATTATTGCCGTTCGTTTCAATTGAAAGTTGATTTTGATTATTATAATATATAAAACGTTCAAATAAGTATACTTACTTCATTTCACTTGTAAAATTAATTGCTCTTCGTCTATTATAATCTGCAATACTATGAAGTATGAACTATTAAATAAGAGGAGGGATCCGATTACACCTTTTTTGGTGACACACTTTGACACCTACCATTTTCAAAGTCCAAATAGTCGATTCAAACCATTCAACATGATAGATATATTAAAATGTGCTTGGAGATCAAATTTTACATTTTTTTGAATTTTTTTGCTATTTATTAAGATGGTTACAAAAATCGTTGTTTTCAGACCATTGAAAAACAACGATTTTGTAACCATCTTAATAAATAGTAAAAAAATTCCAAAAAATGTAAAATTTGATCTACAAGTACATTTTAATATGGTGATCATGTTGAACGGTTCGGATCGACTGTTTGGATTTTGAAATCGCAAAATTAACCTATATAAAAAACGGTGTCATGATGTGTCACCAAAAAAGGTGTAATCGGATCCCTCCTCATTAAATAATGTTACTTTGTAGATTTTTTTCTTCTTCTTATTTGCATGATTGAAAAAAGTATAGATTTAGATTACTTATTATTTAACTGTTATCTCAAATTCTTCAATATTGATCATGTTGATAATTAGTAGAAATATAGAATATAAATTTTGAAAAGAAAAAAAAAACGCTATGTACGATAGCTTCCGTTATAGTTATGCTATTTGCAATAACTTTTTTTTTTGTCTCCCCGCTATGTCACTATAATTGCTATTTATAACCTTGCTATCAAGTAAAAAAAATATATATATAAATTATAAAATTTAATAATATATCACTACTTAATTATTTACAAAAAAAATGATAACTTGCGGTTAGATAAATGCTATGCGAAGACAGCGGTTAGATAAATGCTATGCGAAGACAGAGATAAACAAAAATATTCTGTTACTAGCGGTGGGACTCCTTTATTAGCGGATTCTCATCGGACGTTCCGGATCTAAACAGAAAATAATTGCCCCGCTCCTCCATTGACAGCCCTAGTTTTCTCAAATATTCTGATCTAGCGCTTCAGCCTTATCCGATCCAACTTTGTGTCCCTCTGTTGGCGACTACCTGCCCGGCTGCCCCTTCCCTTGCCGCTCGTTCCTTCAACTCAACTCGGTTAGTTTTCTCCCTCTCCCCTCCTCGACACTCAGACACTCCCCAGTCCCCAGTCCTCTCTCTCTCTCTCTATATATATTCCTTGCAAATCACCGCAGGATTTTGCCGACACTCAGACACTCCTTTCTCCTCTACATTCCTTGCTAAGGAAGTAATTGAACCTGGAAGCGAAACTCAACCTTGTTAGAACAGCTTTTAGAAAGAGGCAGAGATCAATTAAGAGACTGTATCACTGTAACCAAACCAAAAATTGCATTATTGCTTACAATCTTTCTTAGTTATGTTATGTGCTATTCTTGTAGGCAGTGGTTTAACATAAAAGGGCAAATTGTCACTTCGGAAGCCAAGCTCAACCTTGTTAGATCAGATTTTACATTGAGACTGTAAGTCTGTAACCAAACCAAATCAGACTAATTAACAATCACTTCAGAACCTTCAAAAACAATCATTTCAGATGGTGATGGTGTCGTCAACCTTATCTCTTCCCCCTTTCTTTTCACTTTCAACTTCGCCTTGTCTGCCATACATTCCCCCAATCTCAACCCGACAGACCAAATCCACGGCATCAGCTGCATTGGAAGGGTAAGCACCAGAAGGAGGAGAAAAGGCGGCGGTGGAAAGCAGATGCAATTTCTGATCAAGAGGCTATTCACCAGTTTGATCAGTTGTTGGTTGCCAAGAACCTCCGTCAAATTAATAAATACCTCAAAGACTACACCAAAACCTCCAACAACCCGTACCACACTGTCTTTTCCCTCTTCACCCGCTTAACCCAAGCTGAAGGAAGCGGTCCTAATGAATATACTTGTGGCATCTTGATGGACTACTGCGCACAAATAAATCAACTCAGCCTCATTTTTGGATTTCTGGGATGCTCTCTCAAAGAGGGTCATGCTTGGATCTTCAGTCCAATAATCAAAGGCCTCTGTTGGGAGAAAAGAACTGGTGAGGCTGTTACAATGGTGCTATACAACATGCTTAAGATAGGATGTGTACCTGATGTAGTCTCGTATAGCATTCTTATAAAAGGGCTGTGCGATAATGGTGAAATTGACAAGACAATGGATATTGTTTATGTCATGATGTCCGAAGGGTATGACCCTGATGTCGTTACCTACAACACTCTTATAAATGGGCTATGCAAGAAAGGTGAAAATTGAGAAGGCAATAGATTTTGTAGATGTCATGATTTTCAAAGAGCATGAGCCTGATGTCATGACCTACAACACTCTTATAGATGGGCTGTACAAGAAAAGGTGAAATTGGGAAGGCAATAGATTTTGTAGATGTCATGATTTCCAAAGGGCATGAGGCTAATATCGTGACCTATAACACTCTTATAAATGGGTTGTGCAAGGAAGGTGAAATTGAGAAGGGAATATATTTTGTAGATGTCATGATTCCAAAGGGTATGATCCAAATGTCGCGACCTACAACACTCTTATAGATGGGCTTTGCAAGAAAGGTGAAATTGAGAAGGCAACAGATTTTGTAGATGTCATGATTTTCAAAGGGCATGAGCCTAATGTCGTGACCTACAGTTCTCTTATAGATGTCTTGTGCAAGAAAGGTGAAATTGAGAAGGCATTGAAGTTTCTAGATCTCATGATTTCCAAAGGGCGTGAGCCTGATGTCGTGACCTACAGCACTCTTAGAGATGGGCTGTGCAAGAAAGATGAAATTGAGAAGGCATTGGATTATCTAAAATATCATGATTTCCAAAGGGGTTGATCCTGATGTCGTGACCTATTGCACTCTTATTGAGGGGCTGTGCAAGGAGCAAGGAGGGTGAAATCAAATAGGCATCCATTTTTTTTTACTTTACATGATTTCTATGGACTCCTATTGCACACTCTTATTGAGGGGCTGTGCAAGGAGGGTCAAATTGAATAGGCCTTGAGCCTGATATCTCGGTATGATGGGGCTGTGTAAGGGATGTGAAATGGAGAAGGCAATTGGAAAGCCGTGGTGATAAAACTGCCATGTCAGGAGCGGAGAAATAAATTTAAGAAATTTTCCGTTGTATTATTATTATTATTGATTTCAGGCCAATTGTTTTTCTTTAATACTTGAATTTATGTATTATTGATATTTTGGAAAGTTGTTATTTACTTTGTATATTCTTTTTGGTGGTGTTAATTTGCGCATGTAATTTACTGTATATGGAAAATAGTTGTTTATGTAAGTTGATTTCTTTCATAAATAATATATCATGAGAATTAATTTGTTCTTGAAAAATAATATTGTACGTCGAAATGGATTAATGTCGTAAAGAAAATATCATGAGAAATTGAGAACTGATCAGTGTGATAAAGAATATATTATGAGAATTGATTTGTGTATGAAAAAATTGTTTCTATATTGTGTGATTTGTATTAGTATAATTAATGGTTTTAGACAACGGATCATAAGGTTATGTTTTGTGATTGGTGCGTACAAATGTTTGAATAATTAGTTTCACGTCTATTGGTTTGTTTTGATTTAAAAGGCTGACATGTGAAATTACTACCAGGTAAGACTGCTACTTTTGAAAAATAAAAAAAAACTTAAGTAAATCCTTCCTCGTCTCAATAAATGTAATGAATCTCCTACACATTCTTGTGGCTAATACAGCTGTTGTTCGGCCCCAGAAAAATATGTTTATTAAAATAAAAAAACAATTATAAATGATGCAATTATTATTAGAATATTTTACATGTACCGAATTCGAAAATAATTATTATATATGGACTCTTTAGAGTACTGATGTTCATTTTTTTTTTGTACATGTTATTTTTCTCTGTATTTAGTGCTTTTGTAATTTGAAGGGGAGGACCAGAGACTAGAGAGGGGGTTTGTTTGTGTTTGGTGTAGGGCTGTGCAAAATCGCTCAAATTCGTAACTCGTTCATAACTCGCTCGCTAACTGCTCACTTTAACTTGCTCATTTACAACTCGAGTCAGTTCCAACTCGAGTTGGCTAACTCGTTTGTTTTGTTAGCTATCTTGTTAATTATGTTTGAATTATTTGTGGAGTAGGGTTAAAATGCATCATTGGTTTTGTGCTCTAATCATGCTCCACGTCTTGTTCTTTGTTTTAAAAGTTCGAACAATCGATCTGAACCGCTCAACAAGATCTTCATATTAAAATGTACTTGGAGACCAAATTTTATATTTTTTGAAATTTTTTCACTATTTTTTTAGATATGTATAAAATCACTGTTTTGGATGGTTCAAAATTTTCTTAAAACAGTGATTTTGTACCTATCAAAAATATTAGTAAAAAAAATTCCAAAAATTATAAAATTTGGTCTCCAAGTACATTTTAATACGAAGATGATGATAAGTGGTTCGGATCCATTGTTCGGACTTTCAAAACAAAGATAAGAATATGAAGCATGATTGGAGCACAAAACCAATGATGCATTTTAACCCTACTCTTATTTGTGTTTATATAAACTCTTACTAAGCCATTTGAATTGTTTGTGTTTAGATAAAACTCTTACTATTATATAACTATAACTAAGAAAATTGATTGGTCAAACGAGTTGTGAGCCAACTCGAGTTGGCTTTACAGCTCGTTATTATCATTTCAACTTGAGTTGACTCGCTCATAAAATAAATGAGTTGAGCACAACTTGGGAGTAACTCGCTCAAACTCGACTCATTTACAGCTCTAGTTTGGTGTATGTGCATGTTAAGCTTTTTATATACTTTATCCAAGATTAAACAATACACAAATATATATTTATAGATTTTTCATGATGACATTTATGTTTTTTTTTATGATGACATTTATGTATTTATGTATGCGCGCGTGTGAATGAGAGAGGGAGATCAGCATAAGAAGAAATTACTGTGTTAACCAGTCAAATATAATTAAAATCAAGCTGCAAGGGAACACTTGAAAAGTTGAACCAGTTAGAAATTAGCATTGCAAAGTACCAATTAATATAATCACCTAGCCAAAAAGAAATAAACTGTTCAAGTCAATAGTGGTATGGAAAACACCACCAAAAGGTCTACACGAACCATTTAATAACTGTTCTAGATTCAACGTACAGTCCAAATTTTTTTTATGAAGTTTTTAACCGAAAACCTCATCCATTAATTGCATTGAGATTCGTACTTGATTTGTTTGTAGTTGCCAAAGACTTAGCTTTTATTAAAAAAAATCATTTCTTAATTTGCACAAATACATCATAGCTTCCGTACAAGTCCTAAATTGTTTGTGATGCAAATAGCAAATACAAATCTATAGTTGTTCAAAACAGAATAAAGCCTAACAAGAAGACTGTCAGCCCAACAAATACCCAACGAGTTCAGGCTTTAATGACAAATTAAGTGGTCTCCCAATCGGCCATTCCCATGTTTTTGTTTTTGTTGGTTTTCTCATTTGTTATTTTTTTTTTGGGGGGAATTTCATGTATGCCCCTCAAAAACATAGAAATTACGTATTTCCCTCTCTAAAGTTCATAATATCATATTTACCCTTCTAAATTTCAAAAACTCACAAATTTACCCAATTAATCAATAATTTAAATTAATTATATTTAATATTCTCTTAAATAAATTAATCACCTAGTCCCTCTCTTCCCTCTCTTGGAGTTCGTTTGATTTCAATTTTCCTTTTGATTTTAATGGATATTTGTAACATAACTTTGGTGGTTTCTTGCGAGCTACACAATTCCTCTTCAATTTCTTCTTTCCTCCATGGTTCCCAACATCTACCATAAAAGGGAAGAAATTATTGTCGTGGTAAAAAAATTAGCTTTTTTCCTTGAGTTGTGACAAGAGAGGACAACATTAGAAAAAAAAAACAGTTCACTGTTTGAATTTTTGAAGGTACAAGAAAAGTAAAAGACGGAAGAGGGGTTAGGTTTATTGGTGACATGGATAAACATGAAATAGGAGATGGCAGTATTTTTGGGAGAACCAAAGAGAAAGGAGAATGTGTAATTAGAGAGAAGCTCCGTATTTTTTTTTTCTGTTTTGGGCACTAATTTATTGTGTGAAGTGACGATGAAGAAGAGGGCAGCGGTAAAGGAAGGTGGAGCGATACAACAGAAGAAGAAGAGGAAGGAGAGGGAGGGATTAGGTGATTTAGAGATGATTAAATATAATTAATTTCAGATATTAATTAATTGGGTAAATTTGTGAGTTCTTGAAATTTCAAGGGTAAATATGATATTATGAACTTTAGAGGGGGAAATACGTAATTTCTATGTTTTTGAGGGGTATACATGAAATTCCCCCTTTTTTTTGTATCGCTCAGCGGCTCAGGCAGTCAGCCTTATCGCTTCACAGTTCCCTCAAGACCTCAGTGTGCGACTCCCTTCAACTCAACTCAACTCGGTTAGTTCTCTCTTCTGCCCCTCCCTGACCAATTCCTTGCTAATCGCACTGCACCTCAAGGATTTCCGAGATTCCTTCAATCTTCTTATTTCTGATAGCCAACCAAATTGCATTCATTATTGCTTACATTACAATCTGTCTTAGTTATGTGCTATTCTTGTAGGCAGCAGGTTAACATATATAGAAGGGCAAATTGTCACTTCCGAAGCAAAATCTCAGCCTTGTTAGATAAGATTTTACAGAGTCTACACAGAGACTGTAAGTCTGTAACCAAACCAAATCAGACTAATTAACAATCATATCAGATGGTGATGGTGATGGTGTCATCAACCTTATCCCTTCCCCCCTTCTTTTCACTCTCACCTTCACCTTCCCATACCACATCCCCAATTGCTTCTCGCCTTGTCTGCTACGCGTTTCCCCAGTCTCAATCTCAATCCGACAGACCAAATCCACGGCATCAGCCGCACTGGAAGGGTAAGCACCAGAAGGAGGAGAAAAGGCGGCAGTGGAAGGCGGATGCCATTTCTGACAAAGAGGCAATTCACCAGTTTGATCAGATGTTGGCTGCCAAGAACATCCATCAAATCAATCAATACCTCAAGCACTACACCAAAACCTCGAACAACCCGTACCCCACTGTCTTTTCCCTGTTCACCCGCTTAACCCAAGCTAAAGTAATCGGTCCTAATGACTATACCTATGAGATCTTAATGGAGTGTTGTGCACGAATAAATCAACTCAGCCTCATTTTTTGTTTTCTGGGACGGTTTCTCAAAGAGGGTCGCAGAGCTAATAATGCGAAGATCTTTAGTCCAATACTCAAAGGCCTCTGTTGGGAGAAAAGAACTGGTGAGGCCGCTTCTATAGTGTTGTACAAAATGCCTAAGATAGGATGTATACCTGATGTGTTCTCGTATAGCATTCTTATAAATGGGCTGTGCAAGCAAGGTGAAATTAACAAGGCAATGGATATTTTTAATGTCATGATTTCCAGAGGGGTTGACCCTAATGTCATCAGCTACACCACTTTTATAGATGGCCTGTGCAAGAAAGGTGAAATTGAGAAGGCAATAGATTTGGTAGATGTCATGATCTCTAAAGGGCATGAGCCTGATGTCGTGACCTACAGTTCTCTTATAGATGGGCTGTGCAAAAAAGGTGAAATTGAGAAGGCATTGAAGTTTCTAGATCTCATGATTTCCAAAGGGTATGACCCTAATGTCGTTACCTACAACACTCTTATAGATGGGCTGTGTAAGAAAGGTGAAATAGATAACGCAATGGATATTGTTGAAGTCATGATTTCTAAAGGGTATGACCCTAATGTCATCACCTATAGCACTCTTATAAATGGGCTGTGCAAGAAAGGTGAAATTGAGAAGGCAATTGATTTTGTAGATGTCATGATTTTCAAAGGGCATGAGCCTGATGTCGTGACCTACAGTTCTCTTATAGATGGCTTGTGCAAGAAAGGTGAAATTGAGAAGGCATTGAAGTTTCTAGATGTCATGATTTCCAAAGGGTATGACCCAAATGTCGTGACCTACACCACTTTTATAGATGGCCTGTGCAAGAAAGGTGAAATTGAGAAGGCAATAGATTTGGTAGATGTCATGATCTGCAAAGGGCATGAGCCTGATGTCGTGACCAACAGTTCTCTTATAGATGGGCTGTGCAAAAAAGGTGAAATTGAGAAGGCATTGAAGTTTCTAGATCTCATGATTTCCAAAGGGTATGACCCTAATGTCGTTACCTACAACACTCTTATAGATGGGCTGTGTAAGAAAGGTGAAATTGAGAAGGCAATGGAGTTTCTAGATGTCATGATTTCCAAAGGGTATGACCCTAATGTCGTTACCTACAACACTTTTATAGATGGCCTGTGCAAGAAAGGTGAAATTGAGAAGGCAATAGATTTGGTAGATGTCATGATCTCCAAAGGGCATGAGCCTAATGTCGTGACCTACAGTTCTCTTATAGATGGGCTGTGCAAAAAAGGTGAAATTGAGAAGGCATTGAAGTTTCTAGATCTCATGATTTCCAAAGGGTATGACCCTAATGTCGTTACCTACAACACTCTTACAGATGGGCTGTGTAAGAAAGGTGAAATTGAGAAGGCAATGGAGTTTCTAGATGTCATGATTTCCAAAGGGTATGACCCTGATGTTGTGACGTACAACACTCTTATAAATTGGCTGTGCGAGAATGGTGAAACTGATAAGGCATTAGATTTTATAGATGTCATAAAAACCAAAGGGTATGACCCCAATGTCGTGACGTACACCATTCTTATAAAAGGGCTGTGCAAGAAAGGTGAAATTAAGAAGGCAATGGATCTTGTAGATGTCATGACTTCCAAAGGGCTAGATCCTGATGCTGTGACCTATCGCACTCTTATTGAGGGGCTGCAGAAGGAGGGTGAGCTTGAATAAGCATTGGTTTTTTTAATTTACATGATTTTTAAATACCGGTTACTTTCAGTTTGGTCTTGTACCTCTCAGCCTTCTACGTATTGAATATTTTTTCATATAAGAACTGTTTATGCTTATTCGATCATTTCCTTTTTAGACGAATGGATGATTTCACGCTAAATGAAATTGATGAATTGGGAGGAGATTTAATGGATGACTTGGAATTAATTATAATGGGTTGAGAGTGAATTTCAAAGGCGAAGACGATAGTGCCTATGACTGTGAAGACTCAAGTTTGGATTGAGCTGTTGATGCTTAATGCTTAAGCCTTTGTGTTCTTAGATGAATTTTGTTGCTCAAGCTTTTCTGCTGCTTAAGCATGAACTAAGTAGTTTAGATGCATTTTAGGGCAATGGATGTTAGTTTGGCCGTTATTATTATTTTAGGACGTTGGGATGTTATTTGATCCTGTAACTGTATTGATGCTTCCAACAATTTGTAGTATTTTAATTAGGGAGTGTTTTCTTTAGATGAATTTTGGTGCATTTCAGCCCTATACTGTTATATTGTAATGATGCTTCTAGTGTATTGATGCTTCTTATGTTGCTGTAATAGGTCAACACATTCCTGTAACTTATTGATGTTTCTTATGTTGCTATCATTGTTTATTATTTACAACATAAATTGTGCCCTTTTGTTTATTATTTACAACCAATATAGAAGTATACCCTTTTCTTATTATTAGCATTTTGTACCGGAGTTGATTATTGTTAACTTTGGTAACATCATGAAATGGATAACAAAACAAAATGCAGTAAGGATACATGCTATGAATTATCTTGTAATAGGAATTTCATTTTATTGAAACAAGTAATTGTATATCCTAAAAGTATTGTCCTCTCAGTTAAAGCACAGATAGAGAGGTTAAGGGAGAGTCTGGAGAGACGGGAGCTAGACGGAAGCCTTCATCAATTAATCCGTTATTTTCAAATCATCAAATGCGAATCTAAAATCAAATCGAACGGCTAACAGGCCAGGCAGCACATTGCTAAAATGTTGCCGGCAGGAAATTAGCCGGACTCTTTTGCAAAGATCTCAGGCTCTTGTTTTGTATTGAAAATAAATTCTAGTTTAAGCTGAGCTAATTGTCAAGCAACACACAATTTTGACAGGTATGAATACAATAATAAGACAGTACTGATGAGATCCTTTTGGGAGTGAGATTTTCATATTTCCAAATTAATTCCCAGTGAGAAAATTACATCATTTAGCAGATGTTTTGCAGTGATCTGACATTATATGAGGTCTATTTGCACCCACTTTAAATCAGTTTTTTACACTGAAAAATGGTATCTGCTTTTGGTCATGTTCAAAACCAGCATGTGCTGGCTGTCTCAGTACTAGCTGAATGCATGTTTAATTACCATATTTTCACTCTATTTACTGCAACTTTTCATTTCACAATTGAGGATAAACTAGGTTCAACATATATGACACTGAGCATTAATGCAAACTTGAGAATTTAATGATCCAAGAAACCATTCGATTAAGGCTTAGTTGTGCAATAAATTTGCGTCAAGACTAGGAGGCTAAATTAGATATAATTAGAATTTAATGTTACCCTATTGAATGACTGATGCGAAAACTGAACAAGTAATAACATATGAAGGTGGACCAACACATTTCAGGCAGCTGTTTTATTTGTTTTGTTGTGTCTTTTTCAAACAATCTGAGATTGGGATTAATAGAGTGAGGCTTTGGTATTTTGCAATGTGCACATCTGTCCATGGTATGAATTCATATCTCTGTTTTTTAAATAGTCGATCCGAACCGGACACATAATTCATATAAAAATGTACAGTAGGATCAAATTTTATATTTTTTAGAATTTTTTTACTCTTTTTTTAAATAAGTAGAAAATCAACATTTTTGGATGGTCCAGATTATGTAGGTAAATTGACCCGTCTACTGAACTGCTTATTTTTATCACTAAAGCAGAATCATTGCAGAGAGCAAGTACATTTCCTTGTTGGTAAACCCTGATCTCCATGAAATTTTACAACACGCAACTATTATGAGAAAGTATCCCAAACCAGCGTACTACAAACCAAGCCATAGCACAAATATCAGTTACCTCGGCCATCAATTCACCCTTAAATTTTGGCAAACATAGCATCGATGCTATGCTCATTAACGTGAGGAGTAATTTCATAAAAAAATCAGAGCAACATGGGAACAAATTAGTCTGCATTTAAACTGCAAATACACAAAATTATCCTCAAATCTTCGCTTACAAAACTCGACGGAAAAGCACAGACAGCAAGCCTACAGAGAACTTGACCGAGTATCAAAACTGGCAATAATTTTCCCTAAATTCAAAGCAATGCAAAACAAGAGACTTAAATTAAAAGACTCTGTAGACCTTGCCCATTGTGCTCTTCAGGTACAAGCACCTCACCTACAATACAAAAATCAACAAATTATTAATCAGTCAACATATGAAGCAGAAGTAAACATAAATTCATAAATACAATTATATAAACCAAACAAATACCTAAAAAATGTCCTGTATCTAGACAACAAAATATTCCCACCAAGTCTTTTCTGAGACTAGACTCTGAGATATCTCAAACTTTCAGTAATCTAAAAACAGGTCAAATTTTTTAGGTGCCTATTCGGAATACACAGGGCCAGTATTATTGTGCTTTGAGATCCGTGCATAAGAGATTTGAACAGTCCAGATTTTTAATAGAACTCAAAAGTTTGAGATATCTCAGGGGAAGCGAATTTGTCTTTTCCTTCCCCATTCTTCATAAATGCCCCAATTAAACCCACAACGCTGGCTGTATAGACACTTAAATTACTTCATGGGAGATATTGTCACTGTAATTTTCCATGGATATATACATTTGCAACAAAAAAAATAAAAAGAAGTAATTGAGATAGAGAAAAGATACATTTTGCCAGTTCTTCTTGAGGAGGGAGACAAGGAAGTTGACAGACATCTGAACATTTTGTTGAATCTGCTTCTCCTCCATGGCACAGTTGCCAACAGCAACTCCCATGCAGAGCACCTTCTTAAGTTGAAACTTGACAGTAGCCTTTATCTCATTCACCTTAGATTCCAAGGTATCCTGGTGAGTCACCAGTGTGGGAAACTTACCTGTGCATAGTCAAAACCAAGGCTTATTATTATTATTATCCTTTTGCAAGAATATTAAAAAGACGATGTCGAGAATGAAAGAATACGTACCGGCCTTGTTTAGACCAGGTCCAAGAAGACGGGGAATCTGCTTAATAATGGCTTCAGAAGCAAGGAAAGCATGGTACTTCTTTGCTAGCTTCTTCACCAGCTTCTTGTTCTTGTTCATTTTTTTCAATGATTCAACATCCATGTACTCCAGACCAATTTTCTCAGCCTGCATAGGTAATAAATAACGACTGGTATTGTTTAGGTATCACTGTGGTTGTTCATAGACAGTACCAATTTATATGATATCCTAGCTAATAAAGCTAGCAGGGGTGTTGACGTACCATCAGTCGTTGCAACATACATTTAAAACTAAATTCAATCAGTGGGATTACAGAATGTAGCAGTTGGTGGAGATAAGCTAGCATAACTACATAAACTAAAGCACTGGGAATAATAAATAAAATCCAAGAAAAGAACCTCTAGTTAAATGACACAGGAAACAAATTCACAATTGACCTAACTACCTGGAGGCACTTCAGCATAACAGGATAAACTAACAATTGAAGCCTAAATGTAACCACTAAATTGATAAGTGGGCATAGGTACACTAAAACACTCAGCATACAGTCAAGTATTGCATGAACAAAAACCTACCTGTTGGTAGTACATTTCATTGCAGTAACAGAATAATGAAAACATGATATGAATGGAAACAAAGAAATACCTCTTCAACGTGCTGGGCATCACCAAGCATGCAGACCTTCATCTTGGGTCGGGGGATATGGGGAAGCCTAACGGATCCGCTAAAACGCTTGTCCTTTTGGGGATCGTAGTTCTTCAATCCGATCTGAAGCTCAATGGTCTCCGTGAATTTGCGATTCTTCTCCTTCGAGTCTGTCATAATGCCAGTAATGGCCTCCTTCAGAGCCTCAACCTGGAGCTTACTGTAATTGAAAGATGTGATATCGATATATTACAATGAGTGATACTTCAAGCCATTTTCTTTTCTTTTTATTGCGATTTCGATTTAGTAAAGAGATAAAATGGAGCCAAACACCAAGAGAAAGATCTCAAGGTAACAGTACCTCATTCTGACAACAGGCGACTTCTCTCGCTAAGCTTCTTCCTACAAATAAAATAAATCAGCTCGTCAGATAGAGAAGTGAAACAAATCGATGGTACGGTGCGAGTAAGAGATCAATTTCTCACCGAGGAAGGAGAGGGGCAAAGACGGCGGCTGGAAAAACCCTAAATGGAGAAGAGTTTGCAAAGATTGCTGGATGCTTATATATATAAGAGCATAAGCTGAGCGACTCCCTAGAGACTAGAATGATAGAATCCAATCCGGCTAGGCCTGCTAAAATACAAAGGCCCAGTTCATGATCGGGCCCAGAACAAAATTGGATTTATAAAGCCTGTTCATGATCGGCCTGAAATCAAGTTCTTCATGTTCATGTTAAGCCCACTGTGATCAACCAGCTTATTGAAATACGGTTGTAAATAAACAAGGTCGGATATGGCCTAAGTAAATGTGTTCTGGAATGAAATACGGTTATAAAAAGGCACCTCATTTGCTGGTTTTTATTTTTATTTTTTAAGGCTCAGGTGGCAATTGGCCACTGACAGATATATTGAAGAAAATAAAAGTTTGTACATCCTACAATTTATCTAAGTTACAACTCATTTTCTATCCTAACCTACACACAAATAATCAAATCAAATAGAGAAAAGAGAAGAAATAAAGGCTCTGTATATACGCTAGCGCTTGGCCCCTTGGCATGTGCATGTATGAACTGGTACCAGTACCTCTAACAGTGCACCCTCCATTGTTGTGTTTCCAGTATCATGTAGCAGCAACCACATAAAAGTCTTGACCTTAGGCGGTGCCTTAATCTTCCACGATGCCTGTTAATACCGGCAATTTATCCCTCTGCGATGCATCCTCACATATGCCGATTGAGTTGAGAACAAGCACTCTTTCTTTCATTGCCACAGTAACCCTGTCGACTGTTGATCAGTAACTATCGAACAAGAATAGAATGTCAGCTTCTGTTTGAGCGCCTTCAAAAAGAAAGACTGCACAAAGATATATATATATTTTTTATTTATTCAGTGTAACTGTGCAGTGGAAATTAACAGAAAAACTAAAAATCTCTCATTGACTTCTGTAAATTATCTGTTTATGCTGAGGGAATTTTCACCTTTGTATTATATCGACATTCCCACACCAATTAAAAATAACCTTTCTCAATAGTACTTAATATTCCCCCTTCAATCATGCATTAATTAGTGCACAACAGCAGGTTAACACAACGAATCATTGTTTTTTGGTTCCAAATTCCAATCTGGTTAAGGCCTTGCCAGGTTGGGTTTTGACTTATGATTGTTACATGGGCCCAAATAATTATTCCCGGCCCATATCCGACCTTCCGTATTTCATTCCAGAACACATTTATCTTGTTTTGCTAACGACTTAGCAATAATGAGGTGCCTTTTTATAATATAATTAAGCTTTGATTGGTGCACCGAATATACAACTAATTTAGGGATGAAAGTAGATCCTCTGTTGAAATAATGAAGAGAATGAAGAACCACCCAAAAATCGAAATTGTTTCCCAAAAAACAATTACATTTTTATCAAAGAATATTGGTTTGCTCATTGCTGCTTAGTTTATGTTGCATGACTAGGCATTGACATTGACCCATTAACTCTAGGATAAATATCAACAATTAATTTCTATATGCATGACTGCTTGATTTTCTATAATACATGTTGCCTCCTTTGTGGGTTTTGATTATAGTGGTCCTGGTGGAAAGGAACTCTAATTGTTCATTTGATAATTAATTAACAATGCTATGCTGGTTACTATAGCTTTCCTCTATTTTAATACTTCATCTTCCTTCTAGAGATTAGAAGAAAAAAAAAAGAATGTCCAACTATACCTTTTAATCAATATCAACAAAATTAAAGCACTTGAACACTGACAATATTATAAGCTGAGATCTGATATTATACCACAATTGTATGCTTTGTACCCATACTTGAAATCCCGAGATTTTTATTAATATCCAAAGTTAATTACAAATTAATAAATATATCCACTAATGTTGGGAATTTATAAAAATATATCCATACCGGCTATTTTCTGACCTGTTTTAATTTTTTTCGGTACCGCCCATTAATTATTTTTTTTAGAGATACTATGAATAGCAAGATTTGAAATCTAACACTAAAAATTTGAATTTTTTTTAAATATTTGTTAGATTCCTTCTAGAGATTAGAAGAAAAAAAATGTCCAACTATACCATTTAATCAATATCAACAAAATTAAAGCACTTGAACACTGACAATATTATAAGCTGAGATCTGATATTATACCTCAATTGTATGCTTTGTACCCATACTTGAAATCCGAATAAAGTTAAACCTTTAGACATTCATAGACATGAATTAAAAAAATTAGAGGCATATAAACATTCTGACTGCCTCCTCCCTTCCCCACCTTATTTATTTTATTTTATTTTTCTATTATCATCCATATCTTAGATCATATCAATGAAATGCTACTATTTTGATGTCTTTTTCTAAAAACAATATAAAGTATACTTAACTTAATTTTTTTTTAGTATTAGAAAAATAGAGTAGTTTAGAGGGATTTATGAGAATAAATTAGTAGATCTAGGAATGAGGTAATTTTACTTGTTGTAAATACGTTTTTTTATCAATTAAATTGTTAGTAGACATTTGAAGCCACTAACCTTAATTATAAAATTTTATATATTTCTAATTTTTTTTTTCTAAAAAAACTTTTTTTCTATGTTTTTCTTCGAAAAAATTATAAAAGTATACATATTATTTAAAATATTAATAAAATTATGTCTTAACCAAAATTTATACCCCGCACTGCTAATTATTCTGCTACGTCTCTGCATGAATGACGCTGTCTTCCACACCTCACCAGTCACCTCCTGTTGCTACTGACCACCTCTTTCTCCTTACTTTGGTCTTCTGCTCTCCATCTCTTTTTTAGGTTGTTAGAATATGAAAAATCAAAGAAAACGAGTCCTTGAAAAGAAAAAGAGAAAGAAAAGTAATAATGATGATATTTTGTACGTAGATAGTGTTGTTACACCCGTGCAGATCTCTGTTCGGTACAACAGAGCAGTTTGTCTTGTTTTCAGTTTTCACTATTTTGATATTTCTTCTGAACAGAGTTCTCAAGCAAATATTATAGTTGCACTATTAGAATAGTTTCTCTCTTGTTTTATTATATGTTGATTCCATATATATACAAAAAAGTAACATAGGAATACAAATTAATTAGTGACAGCAATAAGAAAATAGTTATCTGTGCATGTCGCTTCAATATCCGTGTGTGTTCGCTTCAAGATTCGTGCTGATATAGCGTGCACAGATCTTAAAACAGTTCGGATAGTAGAGAAACCCTTCAGATTCAACTTTGAGTATGATGGGTGTTTTATGCTTTTACAAATTAAGAATGAGTTTTAATATAAAAGGCAATAAAATAAATAAATTTGTGAGTTTTTAAAATTTAGAAGGGGAAATACATAATTTTGAAGTTTTTGAGGGGTATACGTGAAATTCCCCCCTAATAATTAAGTAAGCATTCAACAAGGCATGATTATTGCCATAGTCTGCTCTTAGATTCTCAAATATTCAAAATATAAAAATTGTAAATCTTTGTCTCCTCTTTCCATAAATCTTAATTATATTAAATCACCTCGTTTGAGATAGGATAAAAAAAATACGAGTAATATGACCGAAAAACTAACATATTTCAAACTTGTCCAGAATGTTAGTTAAATTTCATATTTGTTCATCTCCCTTGTTTGGTTCGAAATCGAATACATGGTTATTGGGTTGGGTCTAGAGGTGGCAAAAAAGCTCGTAGTTCGTGGCTCGATCGTGGCTCGCACCTGACTCGCTCACTAACAACTCGCTCGTTATTGGACCGAGTTGTTAACGAGCCAGCTCGCCACCAGCTCGGTCCACAATTAACAAGTTCAAGCTGGGACCTAGCTTGCTCGCCAGCTCACGAGCTAGCTCGGCTAGGCATCAATTTGTGAATTTGTATGAATTTGTGTGCATTTTATACTGTCTAGCTCGATTAAAACAAGATCTAGCCAGACCCAGCGAGCCAGCTCGTCAGCTCGCGAGCTAGCTCAGGCTGGCTCGTCACGATTTCAAGCTGAGATTTTAGCTCAGATGCTGTAGGTCCAGTTCGCTTAACAAAAGCTCGGTCCAAAATTAACGAGCTGGGCCCTAGCCCAGCTCGGCCCGAGGCAGCTCGTTGACGCCCCTAGTTGGGTCAGATTGTACCAATTTTATAATGATTCTCACACAAATAATAATTAAAACAAACAATACTATTAAAATATATTTTTTTTATTTGACCCAGCTGGTGTGGGTCAGTGGGTGCCACAGGTAAAGAGTTTAACATAGCAATTTTAGCTTCATATAACGCACAAACTAGAGAATTAAAACAAACACTCCACATGTACAATGTCAAAACTCAAAACTACAAGAGTAGAACTAGGGTGTGATGTGCTCACCAAACTCTTTGGTGAGCACAACTCTACATAAACTATCGGATTCACTTCAAACGAGATTAATCCAACCGTTGAAACCGATGTACTTTACGAGTGATGAGCGTACATGCAAAATTTTGAATTTTTTGAATTCATTTAGTCTCAAGTCAAGTGGTCAAAATTGATAATTTTTTGAATGCATTAAAACAACTTCATTTTGGATCATTCATTTTTCATCAATTTTGACCACTTGACTTGAGGCTAAATGAATTCAAAAAATTCAAAATTTTGCATGTACATGCATCACTCGTAAAGTACATCGGTTTCAACGGTTGGATTCATCTCGTTTGAAGTGAATTCGATAGTTTATGTAGAGTTGTGCTCACCAAAGTGTTTGGTGAGCACATCACACCCTAGTTCTACTCAAACTATAATGTAAAAAAAATTATAAATACTTAACCTTACAAAAATTATAAAATTTTATATATTCCTGAATTACTTATTTCTATGTTTTTCTCCGAAAAATTATAAAATTATACTTAATATTTAAAATATTAATAAAATTATGCCTCAACCAAAATTTGTATCCCGTTGCTACTAACCACCTCTTTCTCCTTACTTCGGCCTTCTGCTCTCCATCTCTTTTTGAGGTTGTTAGAATATGAAAAATCAAAGAAAACAAGTCTTGAAAAAAAAAACAGAGAAAGAAAAGTAATAATGATGATATTTTGTAGATAGTGTTGTACTGTTGTTACATCCGTGCAGATCTCTGTTGGGGACAACAGAGCAGTTTGTCTTGGTTTCAGTTTTCACTATTTTCATTTCTTCTGAATAGGTTCTCAAGCAAATATTATAGTTGCACTATTAGAATAGTTTCTCTTTTGTTTTATTATATGTTGATTCCATATAATACAAAAAAAAAGTAATATATACATAGAGAGAGAATGTGGCTAATATCAAAACGTTTGTTTCTAGTCCCGCGGTGCTACTAAGTCGTTTTCTGATTTTCAAAGTTCAAACGGTCGATCCAAACCGTTAGATATTCAATCTATATTAAAATGTGCTTGTAGACCAAATTTTACATTTTTTGGAATTTTTTTACTATTTATTAAGATGGTTTAAAAATCGCTGTTTTGAAGTATATTTTAGCACCATTGAAAACAACGATTTTCAAACTATCTTAATAAATAGTAAAAAAAATTACAAAAAATGTAAAATTTGGTGAACAAACACATTTTAATATAGATTGAACATCTAACTGTTTGGATCGACTGTTTGAATTTTGAAAATCGAAAAACGACTTGGTAGCACCAGGAGCTAGGAACAAACATTTTGATATTAGCCACACACACTCTCTCTCTTCTATATATATATATATATATATAGAGAGAGAGAGAGAGAGAGAGAGAGAGTGAAGGAAATTAGTTACATCATTATCAGTATTATTAAAAAAACGGCACGGATATGTCATGTGTGTCTATCACGTGACATACTCGCGTGTTGCACGACATGTTCAATTGCGTGATGTGTCCTCTTAGATTGAAAATGACACATCACAACACATTACACAAACTGACTCGGTCACGTCACGTGCCACATTATGTGACTATTTTTTTCAACGATGTTTCTTTATTATAATTTATTTTATAATAATATCTTTTTTTAAAGATATTTTGTTATTATTTTCTATGAACTAACTTAAACCTCTAAAAGAAATTAAATGTGATTAGTTACCACATGTGTGATCTCTGACGTGCGTTGTGATCACACATGACATAACTATCATCTAATCATTCATCATTTTAATCAAGTCATGTAAAAATAAAATTCAATCACATATTATGACGTGAGGTGATCAAGTTATTATGCGTTGGTCACGTCACATTTTTTTCTCCATCAGTATCAGATAGCTGTTCTTCTATTAAAAATGGTGTACATTTCGGCAGCCGAGAATAGGCCAAACCGCCAAAGCAAAGTACATAAGATGAAATGAATAGAGTATGAACCAACCGGTAGTTGACAAAAGAGATGAAGAAGATAGACTTTATTATATCGCTCGGTTGAATTTTTTTTACTATTTTTTTATAGATTTTTGAAATCACTGTTTTTCATTATAATAAATAAATAAATAAAATATGAAAAACAGTTATTTCAAAAATCCATAAAAAATAGTAAAATAATTTCAAAAAATATAAAATTTGATCTCCAAGTACATTTTAATATGGAGAACACGTTGAGCACTTCAAATTGACTATTTAAACTTTGAAAATTGCAAAAATAAATTAGTAGTACCAAGGCTTTAGTCATACTACTTTGATCTTAGCCAACCTCTATATATATTTGGTCTCCAAGCACATTTGGTCTCATATCGAGTGATGCTACGGTGCTTTGGGGAGGGTGTTTTACTTCCCGCTCATATCTCTATTTTCAAAGTTCAAATAGTCAATCCGAACTCTCAACAGGATCTTCATATTGAAATGTGCTTGGAGACCAAATTTTACATTTTTTTTAAAACTTTTTTACTATTTGTTTAGAATTTTTGAAATCACATCTTTTCATTAAATAAAATAATAATGAAAAATTCAGAAAAATAATGATTTTCAAAAATTCTAGAAAAATAGTAAAAAAATTTCAAAAAATGTAAAATTTGGTCTCCAAGGACATATCAATATAAAGATCATGTTGAGAAGTTCGAATCGACTGTTTAAATCTTGAAAATGGAGATATGAGCGGGAAGTAAAACACCCTATTTACTTCCCAAAGCATCCACTCTATAGATATGTGCTTTGGGAAGTAAATAGGGCGTTTTACTTCCCGCTCATATCTCCATTTTCAAGGTTTAAACAGTCGATCCAAACTTCTCAACATGATATTTATATTGATATGTGCTTGGAGACCAAATTTTACATTTTTTTGGAAATTTTTTACTATTTTTATAAATTTTTTGAAAATCAGTGTTTTTGTGAATTTTTTATTTAATAAAAAGCTGTGATTTTCAAAAATTCTAAAGAAATAGTAAATTTATTTTTCAAAAAATGTAAAATTTGATCTCCAAGCACTTATTAATTAAGAAAATAGTTAACACTTATTAATTAAGTATAGCATTCAACAAGGCATGATTATTTCCATAGTCTGGTTGGGATCACTACAGCAAAACAAGACATCTGTGACCGGCACCAGCGACCGATTCAATCGCCGGTCGCAGAAGACCCCAAAATTTTTTTTTAAAAATAAAATAAAAAAGTTTCGGCGACGAAATCTTCAGCGACCGGCGCCAACAGCTTTCTGTGACCGATTTGGCCCGGTCGCTGATGATATCCTAAAGAAAACCCACGACAACTTCCTTCTTCGTCTGACTTCGTGCCTTTTAGGTTAGATAAAAAAAAATGACAGAAGCTGCCGCCGGTGGTCGACGAAAACTGACGCCGCCTTGCCCGATTTGCCGCCTGACCCCGCCTCCTTCTCTTTCTCTCTATCTCACTCGATCTTCCGCCCGACCCCGCTCGAGAGTAGAGAGCCTCCCGCTCGCTGCCTCGCACGCCTTGCCGCCTTTCTACTTCGCCTCAGCCGTGCCTTGGATCTAGGGCTTCGCCTAAGCCTCCCTGGTTAGCGTCTCTAATTTTTCTGATTTTCTTTGATTTCGTTTTTTTTTTATGCCTTTTGTTTCATTTGCTCACTACTGTTATAAAGTTTATGGTTGTAAGAAGAAGGGTGTGAAAGTATGAAAAATGCTTACTGTTTACTAGAAACTTGTGATCTGTTCAGTGGTTAGAAACTTGTATACGGTTGCCATGTTAATCACTATCCTTTCTGTTTTTTAGATAAAATTCATAAAAAAATCTTAATAAACTTAGGATCGAAGAGTGTCCCCACTTGGAGAGGCATTTTCGAATGTATGGAAAGTTTCGGCACCTGATTTCTGAGATTCCAATTACAATAATTGGAGAACAAGGAATTATAAAGGCAGAACCAAGTAGGCTTACAAGGTAATACATGCATATCAATGAATAAATACAAAAATTGTTCAACTGATTGCTCGATCAATTGGTATCCATCACTACGGTTCTTCTTTTTTCATTCAATTGTATGTAATGAACACGAGCAATGCAATAGACATAAATTGTTCACATATGTTTTATTTATTTTTGGCTGATTTGCAAATTTGTTTATTGCCAACAAAATATAATTTGAACAGTCATCAGTATTGAACAAAGATGAGTGTTTTTGCTGTAGTGGATAGATTCTGATCATATTATGCAAAATATATAAATTGTAAATATTTATCTCATCTTTCCATAAATCATAGATCACTTCATTTGAGATAGGATCAGAATTAAAGATATGACCCCAAAACTAACATATTTTTTTGTCCAGGATGTAGGTTAAATTTCATATATATATGTTCATTTCTCTTGTTTGATTCGAATACATGTGGTTATTGGCTCAGATTGTACCAATTTTATTATGATTTATAATTAAAAAAAAAATACTATTAAGAACAATTTTATTTGACTCGTCATGCGGTCATAACAGATAGAACTTGAGCTGGTGTAGATGCCACATGATAAATATTTTAACATACCAATTTTGAATTCATACAGCATACATATACTTATAAAATTAAAATAGTGTTGCATATAATTTGTTCACTGTATGAAGTCAAAACTACCATGTTAAAAATTGAATTTTTTTTTTATAAACCATAATTAAATTTTTTTTTTTTTACAAAACCAACATGATTACTTTTTTTTTTACAAAAATCATAAGAACCGAAATGCCATTTCGGTCCAAACTTTTTTTTTTATTCCGGACCGAAATGACATTTCGGTCCTGTCCCATTTTTGAATTTTCTGTGGTACTGGTTTCACAAGTTTTCATATGAGCTGTCGCAGAAAATAAAAAAAAGGGACCGGACCAAAATGACATTTTGGTCTGGAATAAAAAAAAAATTTCGGACCGAAATGACATTTTGGTTCTTATAATTTTTGTAAAAAAAAAGGTAATCATGTTAGTTTCGTAAAAATAATTTTTTTAATTATAATTTATAAAAAAAATCCAAAAATTTACCCGGTGACACACAGTGTGGGTCATGTACTCATGGAGAGTACTGTGTAGTACGAATGGATGACAGAATTTTGAAGAAGCAATTACAAGCGACGCTGCAATATAAGTTGACTAGGATTCGACACTTGTCATCTTTAGTCAGGCCTCTTAATTAATCTTTGTTGTCTTTGATAGCTGTAGCTAGCTCTTGTGATGACGATCGAACAATGCTAATGTTTGCTATTTTTTGAGAAACAAATGTTGTTTGCTATTGTTATTGGTCGTTGCATATTTATGTAGATAGTTTGATGTGAGTAGAGCTAAGGTGCTCTTAAGCTCACCAAGTTTTCCGTGAGCTTAACTCAAAAACTTATCAATCCGACTTCAAACGACATTTTCAAACCGTTAGATGTTCAATCTATATTAAAATGTGCTTGGAGAACAAATTTTATATTTTTTGGAATTTTTTTACTATTTATTAAGCCGGTTTGAAAACCGCTGTTTTCTAATGGTGCAGATTTTTAATAAAAACAACAGTTTTCAAACCGGCTTAATAAATAGTAAAAAAATTCCAAAAAATGTAAAATTTGGTCTCCAAGCACATTTTAATATAGATTGATAACGGTTTGAAAATGTCGTTTGAAGTCAGATTGATAGGTTTTTGAGTTAAGCTCACAGAAAGCTTGGTAAGCTTAGGAGCACCTTAGCTCTACTCGTTTGATGTTGTATATATGTCATCTGTCAAACTATGTTATTTGCTTGTTTATATATGTTTTTTTAGCATGAAGAGCGAATGTCAAAGTGTGTGTACTTAAATTACTCCCAGCGCATTTCGAATCTTCAATCTCCCGTATACGGAGGTTGAAATGGATGTAACTTTGTTTAATTTTAATTACTATAAATGTTGATAATCCTCTGTCTATTTTTTTTTTTTCAAACAAGAATATTAAAAAATATATATATATATGCTCCCTTAAAAAGATGAATAAAAAAAATTTAGACTTCTACACATAAAACATATGTATTTAATCAAAAGAAGATAGATTATGTGTTTGGAGGGCTGAGATTAAATTCGAAATTTTATCTTTCAATCGTAGCCGTTAGCGGATCGGACACCCAATATGCTTAATAATGAAATGGATATATGTGTGTGTGTGTGTGTGTGTATATATATATAGATATAGATAGAGAGAGAGTGAAGGAAATTAGTTACGTCATTATATGTATTCTTACAGCACAGATACGTCACGTGACGTACTCGCGTGTTGCACGACATGTTCAATCGCGTGATGTGTCCCTCATTAGATTGAAAATGAAACATCACACCACATTACACAAACTGACTCGGTTACATCACGTGCCACATTATGTGACTATTTTTTCAACAATATTTCTTTATTATAATTTATTTTATAATAATCTATTTTTTTAAAGGTATTTTGTTATTATTTTCTATGAACTAACTTAAACCTCTAAAAGAAATTAAATGTGTTAGTTACCACGTGTGTGATCGATCACTGACGTGCGTTGTGACCACACATAACATGACTATCATCTATCATTTTAATCACGTCACATAAAAATAAATTTCGATTACATATTATGATGTGACGTGACCAAGTCATGACGTGTTGGTCACGTCATGTTTTTTTCGAATTCACATCACCTCAAGTTACTGACTGAAGACAATTACGATCGGACGGTTCTTTTAACATGGCACAAATCTCAAAACAGATCTCTACAGTCTTCATAGGCACCGGATTAAGTTTGACCAGATAAGATTAATATGGGCCGTCCGTTTCAATTTGCTTGAGTCAGTTACCTGGGAGGATACGGATCCGTTTTTTTTTTCTCCATTAGTACCAGATAGTTATACTTCTATTAAAAATGGTGTACATTTTGGCAGCCGAGAATAGGCCAAAGCAGAGTACATATAAGATGAAATGAATAGAGTATGAACCAACCGGTAGTTGACAAAAGAGATGAAGAAGATAGACTTTATTGTATTGCCCTTTTTTATATCTATAAATTTTTAATTATTTTTTAGTAAAATTGCAAAAAAAAAATAGTGTGGGGTCATGGGGACTTTGTCCTTGATGAATTTAATATTCAACGCTGGTTTTGTTCAGTACTTGGCATCTCTGAACAACCCCAAACAGAAACCCACTCGCATTTCTCAGTTTGTTACAAGCACTCTATTATCTCTCCACATCCTGCCAAATTTTTATAACTTCTCTCTCTCCTCCCTCCTCTCATACACTTTTAAGGACATGGTCACAAGGACAAGATCTTCACCTTTGTACAGCAGATACAACACCAGTTGCGCTGCACCACACGAGAGAGATTTTCTTTTTTTGAACTAGACAGCAGAGAAATTTTCATTTGCTTTTGAATCCATTTAATCCATTTTTCTCACTTGAATTGGGTAGGGACTTTGAACTGTCTTTCTCAATTTCTCCTGTTACTATCAGTAAAAGCTAAGGTATAAAGATCATGATAGAGAAATCTACAGAGCTAGAGAGTGAACTGTGAAGGAGCCCATATAAAGGAATTAACTAAAATTTGGAATATAGTTCTAATAGGAGGAGAAGAGATAGAGCTCTTGGATGGCAAATGAAAGAACACTTGTTTGTGGGGTACAAGGCAATATCCATATTTCTACCATGTTTCTGTATGTATATTTTATATCCTTAATTTCATTTTAATTAGGAAAAAGTTGTGTATGGATTAGCATGCACATATCTTCTCAGTTAAGTGTGCCTCTTTTCCTCATAAATCTCTTGTATTAATTAATTAGTTTTCAATTAGCAGTGCGTTTCTTTCTTTACTTTTTGATGGTACTGGAGCTACCTTTTCACCTCCTTTTATCTTTACAACCGACCATATGCTCCATCGCTAAATCCGTTGTTGGATTACACATATACCCACCAAATATACATAAAGAACATATACAAAAAGGGCATAATAACATAAAACAGACAGGGTGTTTAGTTCTTTAATTCCCATACTTATCCATCCAACACATAAAAAGTTTATCCATTAATGAGTGATATTGGATTTGGTTATTGTTTGATTAGTGATGAAGCGGAGTCAGATTACTTTGGCGAGTTGGAAGAGGCTCTTATCCATGGTGATCCCATAACTGGCAGTCATGGTCCCAGAAAAGGTATTCTCTCTCTCTCATTTTATTATAACTTTTTTTTTATGATAAGGTACTATCTCTCTCTTTCTTTCTCTCTCTCACCTTAACAAACTACTACCAGAAATACAAGCTTTATCCCAGACACCCACACAAGACAGAACAAGTCTTCCCTTTAGTACAACAGTGACCACATGCAAGTAAGTGCACATAAATGGTGTGATCTCCCAAAGATAGACCCCATCTCTTTTTCTCTCTCTCTCATATTCAATACATCCGCTGAAGTTTGTATTGGAACTGGAGAACAGAGGCCAAGGAATAATTAAGTTCCTTTCTGAGAGATCGAGTCTTGAACATTTAATTTCTTGCTGCAACTAGGTATATAACTATATATAGGTGTGTCTTGCATTGATACTGTTGCTCTGTGCACAATCTGTAATGGCGTGTACATAATCATTGTTGTTTGTTCTCCTGTTTTGCCGGTTTAGGTTTTATTGACACAACTAGACCCCCTACACTGGAGATCTTCCCTTCATGGCCAATGAGGCACCACCATCACCAACTCTCTACTGTAAGTCATTTGACTTTTGTCAATAAAAATTAAATGGTGGGGATGGTCACTTGATGTGTTTTTAATGTGTCAATTAGGAGCAGAGGCAATCAGAGCAGTCAGCGGGGAGCAGCGAGGAATCAGGATCAGTTAAGGACACAACTAATACAGCTTCTACAGGGGCAATATCAGGAGAACAGTCTCAGGTACAGTGTAGAGTCAGAGGTGCAACAGAGGGAGAAGCACAAAAAGGTTTGGTAAATATCATGGCAAATGGTGCTTCACAGAGAACTGGGGTACACCCACTACCTCCACCCCCTCCTACAATTCAATTTGACAATTCACATACTGAAAAGGTATTTTTTTTTTTTTTAATTTGTGCATCTATCCATTTTTTTTTTTTTGCTTTTCAGGTTTTTTGAAAAAAATAATAAAATGGCATGATCAGAAAATATTTGACTTTTGCTATTGAGCAAGATGTTATTCTTCTAAGATTCCCTTCTCTAGAAATATAATATATAATTGACCTTTTAAACTTGATATTTGATTTAAAGCGAGTTCAGATCAATGAAGCTTTTTTGTTAAGCTAAGATTCCGAGAGAAATGTTTAGTGATAAAATCTCTTTTTTAATGATTCCTGTACAATAAAAATATAATACTTTTACTGGCTTGATGATGTCCTCCACTTTTTATAGATTATAACAACAAAAAATTGAGGAAATAATTTTACAGGTTACAAGGCCTAAGTCTAAAGATTATAGAGTTACCGATTGGTGTAATTTTTTTTCTAAGAAAATTTGTGTTGGCCAATTTTTTTTTTTTTATATAATCCATATTATAAATGCTCATTAAATTTTTCCATTGCTTAAGGCTCCAATCTTTAAAAGCATTAAAATTTGCTACTTTTTTTTTTGTCCCAATCCTCAATGGATTTAGCCTGCAATCTTTAAAGGCATAAATAGTGCTGGTCTTTGTCAAGTTCCTCAATGGATCATAAAATCCCTAGCTAACAGCAAAAGCATGAAAACAATGCTATTTTTTTTTTGTATATTTTGTTTTTGTTTTTTGTTTTACCTCTCAAACAACAGTGTTTTTTGTCTGTCGCAGAGGAAGATCACTGGTTCAACAAGGAAAGAGGGAAGACTTCTTGATGCCAAAGTACTCTCTCTCTTTCTCTCTCTCTCTCTCTCTCTCCATCTTTTTTGAAAATAGACACACAGTTCCTCTCTCAGACAGGCTATATAATAGAGGCAATGCACTCACTATTCAAACCTGCACCTTATCTACAGAAAAGTATAATTGTAAAAACAAAGATGGAGAAACTCTTGCCTTCGGTTGTTATTTTTATTTTTTACCTAACATATATAATCCTTATATATGTACTGTTATCTACCCTAACTTGCTCTTATTTGCAACTACCAGACTTTGAGACGCTTAGCACAAAATAGAGAGGCAGCTCGGAAAAGCAGGCTCAGAAAGAAGGTAAATAAAATATATATATATATTTACATCGGTCATACTTTTTATTTGTTAATTGATCCAAAAAAGTTGCACAAACTCGAAAAAAAATGTGGAAAAAAAAAACAAATTAATATCCATTTATATATTTTAGGCATATGTGCAACAACTCGAATCAAGTCGAATTAGGCTCCAGCAACTAGAACAAGAGCTCCAACGAGTCCGAACACAGGTTCTAATTAATTTTTTTTTTTTTCTAAGTTAGCTTAACTTTAATGGATTAATTTATTAATTTTGTAGCTTTCTCCAATTGTCACTTTTACTAACTTGTGTTGTGAACGTAATGATATATATATGTTTAGGGTATGTTCCTAGCAGGATGTGGTGCAAGTGGAGAAATGAGTTCGGGTAAATTTTTTAAAAACAAACAATTTAGATTTATAATTTATATCCTTTAATTAGTTCTTGTCTGAGAAACAAATTTATTGCAGGGGCAACAATGTTCAACATGGATTATACGCATTGGTTAGAGGAAGAAGGCAGGCACGTAGCGGACCTACGCGCGGCATTAGATGCGCAACTAATTGACAACAACCTCAGTTCAATCGTCGATGGATGCATAGCACATTACGACGCTTTATTCCACCTCAAAAGAAGGCTTGCACAAACCGATGCCTTCCACCTCTTGGCCGGCCTATGGACTTCGCCGGCTGAGCGGTGTTTTATGTGGATGGGCGGCTTTAAACCCTCTGACCTCATTAAGGTTTTCATCTCTTGTTCTTTTAATTAAGAGAGAGGCTATGGTACTATGCATAGCGTGGATTGGTCCATACTATGAATTAATATCTTTGTTTTCAAAGCTCAAATAATCGATCTGAACCGTTAAAAATGCACTACTTTTGAGCGGTCTAGAATTTTTAGATCAATTGATTTTCTACCAATCTTAAAAAATTGTAAAAAAATGTAAACTTTTATCTACAAGTATCATATATAGCCTCACTCCTAATTAATTTGCCTGTTTATGTTTTCACCTTTTCTAATGAAACTATATAAGCAGATTGTGACACCGCATTTGGACCCGACGGACCAGCAGTTGATGAGGCTATGCGGCCTGCAGCAGTCTTCTCAGCAGGCAGAGGAAGCACTCTCACAGGGCCTCGAGCATCTCCACCAATTTCTCTCTGCCACCTTGTCAAGTGGGCCCCTCAGCACCGATGCCGGTGCTGATGTCAACAGCTATGCTGGCCTCATGGCTATTGCCATTGAGAAAATCTCAAGCCTGGAAAATTTTGTTAGACAGGTAAACCCATCTTATATTTAATTACTGTTGTCTTGATGTTTTCCTATCAATAAAAGTGGATAATTATTTTTTTTTTTTCAGTTGCCTTATCTCAATATGTGTTTTTTTTCTTAATTTTAAAATACGTACAGTACTTAAAACAGCACCAGTTATATCGTTCAATATATATAATATATATGAACTAAACAAACTTTAGCTGAATTATTAGATGATCATTTAATTTGTTCATGAAAAGACACACACGAAAGGGATGTTTTATTTTTATTTTTTGGATAGAATTAATGATTTAACTATGAAATTAAAAATTATAGTTCATGGACAGACCACCTATCCATATGTATATTCTAAACAGGGCTGTTGAGCAAAGTCTTGACTCTTTTATTATTAAATTTGAACCAATAAAAGAAAAATAAAATCTAAGGGACACCCTGATGATTAGAGAAAGATGTTTGTCCACGGTTAGGGATGCTAATCATCAATTAATTATGATAAATATAATAATTAGGGTCGTTGGCACAATTAAAATTTTAAGAAAAAAATATTTATAAAGAGGGGTGGGACCCATTTGGTGAGATCCTACCAATCACTTTCTATAAAAAAAAAGTCAAGGGATAGCATATTTGGGTTTTCTTTACTCTGCCTATGCTAAAATATTCCCTTTCCCTATTGATATATGGTAGCTTTTTATTCAAGTCATTTATACTTCCTTTCTGTTGGCTGGTACTTGGAACAGACCTACAACATCAAGGCCATTTGGGATCATTTAATGCTTTTCATGACTTGTCTAAAGTTGGAAAGGTTCAATCCATGAACAGTAGTTTAGAAAAGGACACTTCAACCTACTATACATAATACATATGTCCTTGGATCAAACCACCACTTACCCCCTCCTATAATTTTGATAGACAATAAGCTAGAATAGTTGTTCATCTCTCCACCTAAAAGAGAAATATTGACAACACAAACCAAAAGAGCCTTACCTTGTATATACTATGCTGTTAACAATATGCAGGGCATTATCAATTGCAATTTGAGTTGCTTTCTACTGCTCTCTCTAGTCATCAGGGTATTCTGAGTTGTCTTATTTATTACTTAATTAAGAAAAAAAAAGTTAGAAGAAAGTAATAAAGTGTGAACCCTTCTGCTCATTATAATTCAATAATTGATCAAGTCTCAATCACATCATAATTATATACCTAAACAAAAACATTTCTCAAACATCATTTTATTAATTAAATTGCACGCTTGGCCTTTTAACCTTGATTATGTTAATGAAATAGTTTGTCCCCTTTATTTGGAAGTAAAATTAATATATATTTATCATTTCTTTCATTTTTCCTTTCCTTTTTCTTCATGTTTTCTCCTTAAAAAACTTTTATTATGCAGGCTGACTATTTAAGGCAGCAGACTTTGCATCAGTTGCGCGAAATTTTGACAACAAGACAATCTGCCAGATGTTTTCTTGCTATTGGAGAATACTACCGCCGACTCCGGGCTCTCAGCTCTGCTTGGAGTACACGCTCTCGCGAGTACTCTCTCTCTCTCTCTCTCTCTCTCTGTCCCACACACACTGCCTTTCAATTTGTGCACACACACACACATTATCTTTGAAAATTAACCGAGTAGTCCTACGATTTGTCTGGTTAAATTATACAATACATTTGTATCCCTTTCAATAGAGTGTGAGCCTTCAAAGAAAGAAAATAAGATGCTTTAATATCAGGAAAGGGATTATTAGTATTAGTGCCAAAATTAAGTCGACTTGTGGCTTGCGGTGCATAGAGAATTTTAACCGAGGTGAATATCAACTTTTTACCAGCAATTATTCTAGGAAAATGTTTGTTGAAAGATATAGATGATATATGATTCTTATTCTTCTTCTATTTAATTTTCTATTACTTAATTGTTTTAATAATAATTGATAATATTCTCTCAACTAGTCCTTTTTTTAATTACTAATTAATAACAAAAGGCTTCTATTTCTTAACAGGGCCTTAATAGGGAATGAAAGCGCAAGCCCTAATACAGTGATGGACCTACAAGCCATCTCTCAATCTCAGTACAATAGCTACTCAGCCTTCTACAGAGACCAAGAGAGAGAGAGAGAGATGTTACCTTTGGCCCCTGTCAATTTTTCAAAATGAAAAAAAAAAATGTTACTTTTCTACTTGTAAGGGGCTTTTTAGTATAAGGATGATTATTAGGCATTTTCTTCTTCTTTGTTAATTTTTTGCTTGTAAGTGGGGTCTTTGATCTTAATGTCTCTTGAAGATGTGAAGAGTTGGGGTTAAATTTGAACAGGCAAAGGATAGGGACATTGTGATATGATAAGAAACTAAAACAAAAAGAGAAGAATGCCAAGAACTCAAAGTAGTTTGATATATATATATATATTTTAAATCCAAATCAAAGTTAGTGGTGGATGATAGGTTATTCCCAACTTGGCATAGCATTATACAAATGTCCAAACCCAAAAATAAATGGATACTGCTTTTGTTTGATTGGAAAAACCAACTAAACTATTCTAGCACTCTTAATCTCTTCTTTTATGAATGTGGGTCCAGCATCTCAATTAATTAACCCAATAAGCGCAATACATGGCATATTTTTCAAAGTGCTCAGAAGTCTCCCCACTTGTCAAAAAAATCCAGTACTATCAACATCATATTATTTTTGTGCATAAGAAACCTAATAATGTGCTGTTACCAGAAATCAATTAAACTAAAGGTAATGGAATACCAGTAGACTGTGGATCAAATTTTTTGAAAAGTTTTTCTACTTGCAAAAACATAAGATTAAATTTAGCATTTGAAAATTTAAATTGAAGAAGTTTGAAAACAAGAAAAATCAAACTTTCAGATAGTTTTCGATCATGAGCAAAGTTTGGTCCTTTTTGTTTCCAAAACTTTCAATTTCAATTCTCAAATGCTAATTTTGATTTCATTGAAATAATTTTCTCCCCGGTCTCCCATTATTCGCATTCATCCTCCTAATTATTTACCATTTAGTGTAACAAACTGTGATCCACGGGTCTCAAAATAGAGAGAAAAAAAAAATTGTGACATTTCCCGTGTTCTGTAATTAGATGTAACTGAGGTGCTGTAAAAACTTTTATTTTTTTAATACAATCGTTGTTTGAGCAACTCGCCCGCAACCTTCATTAAAAAAAAAAAAAAAAAATTCCCCATGTTCCATACAAAACCTCGTGTCCTCAATCTCTCTTTTTAGAGAGAGAAAGAGAGAACGGAGAGAAGAAGAGAAGGAGAGAGAAAAGAAGAAGAGCTGGATTTAGATCCACTAACACGAGTATTTATATTTTCTAACCATGCATTTATACTATGAGATCTTTATGCTATTATTGTCAGGAGTGGACCTAGTGAAGTTGCCTCCCTGAATTTTAAATTTTTATGGAGATTTATAGATTCGGACCAACTTTGTCCTCTGAAATTTTATTTATTCTTTTCTGAAATTTTGATTTGTAATTAAGGTTAAATTTGAATAAATTTCTTAAATTCTGATTGATTATTAGAACATTATTATTTTTTTATCTAGTACCCAATTAGCTAATAAATTTGAACTCATTTATCTATTTCAACTTGTTTTGCTATTTTCTTACCTCACCTTCCGAGAAAAATTCTGGATCCGCCACCGGCCGATTACTGCATATCCATTCCAACGCGTATTTGCTCAACGTCCTTTTTTTTAATTTTGGCATTCATTCACTCCAGTGTCTCTCTCTCTCAGTTTTTTTTTTTTTTTTTGGTGTGCCTAAACTCTTTCTTTCGCACTTTTCTCGTCTCCAATTCGCTCTCTTTCAGTTTCTTCAGCATTCTACCCATTTCTTTTGCCCCTCTACGCCCTCTGTTCGTCTACTCCAACAATCCATAGTCTCCTCCTCTTGATCTTGCGCCAAAACTTTTGCGCTTCCTCGACTCCAATTCACTCTCGTTCCTTCAACATCTCATCCAAGCTCAGCCCCTCCACTTGTCTAATCCAGTAACCCATCATCTCTTTCTATTGCTCTCACTCTAGTTTAATCTTCTTTCTTGAATCGCATGTTGTAATAGTATAGGCATCCACTTTAATAGTATAACAATTGATTTAATAGTATAAATACCGTTATAAGTTTTTTCAAAATAATTCTGTTATTATCTATTTCCACTAGTATAAATACATGTTGTAATGGTATAAACACATATCATAATAGTATAAGTATCTGGTTCAAACATATAAACACTAGCTTAATTTTCTTAACAAAACAACAACTTTCATCATTCATTATCATTAATATAAACAAGAGCATATGTTGTAATAATATAAATGCATGCATGAATCAAAAGTATAAGCGCCAATTTAAGTTTCTTAACAAAACAACTATTTATTATCAACTTTCATTAATATATATGCATATCATAATAATATAAGCACCTGTTTAAAAAGTATAAACATCCATCTTAGCAGGGGCACTGTGCGCGGAACACGAAATTGAGCACGTGTATCCGCATGAGGCGTAGAAAACAACATGTTTATTTTCATTTTTGGATCCCGAGATCACTGTTTGTTACTCTAGATGGTAAATAGTTAGTAGGCAAACCTGAGAGATGATAGTTGGGATACTCCTAACGCTCTATTGATTTTATCATTTTCTAAACAAATAAAAAATTCCAAACTTTTGCTATATGATGTTTACATTCTTTTATTTTTTGCCTTCTGGTATTGCTATCTGTCTAATGTGATGCAATTCTAGCTAGATGCTGATTTAGGGTTTAGTTTTTCAGACAGCAATCCAAGGAGGCAACATACCTGGCCTTACATATAATGAAAACAGCTGATGATATAAACGGGTGAAAACCACCTCGTACCAGCTCAAAAACCTGATTCTGGTATAAACAAACAGAAACTTTAATCCCTTGAGGCCCCCGAATTTTGAGAAAGTAAATTTAAGAAAGTACAGTTGAAAAAACAACCGATCCCTATATATAGATGAACTGAAATAACAACCGATCCCTATACAAAGTATTTTTCATACCATGTGCACTACAGGTGTGCAACAGTTCACGCTCAACAGAAGTCAAAGAGATAACACATTAAAGCCTCTAAATTCAGACCATTAATCATAGACCATCAGAAATTCAGAACATCTTTGTCTATTTGCATAACATGTGCTAATAAACCTTGAATTATCTAACCACTTTGTACTACCACTCTTGGTAAGGAAAACTTCTATTAAGAAATAAGATAAGAATACAAACAAAGCAAGATCTCAGTAAGACTGGCTTACAAAGCACGTGAGTCACTTCTTGTGATTGTAATCAGAAAGAATAAATGAAGCAACATCAGAATTGGTAGATGTAGAAGGTGAAGACCTTTTAGAGGATAGGAGATGTTTTGACCACTCCTCCAAGCTTTTCCTATGGAGAGAATTCATTTTTATAAAGGGCCTCTTTGCTTTAATCATCTTCTCAGCTTCTTTCCAATCTTCAGCTAAGCCTAGCGCTACAATAATTGCGCACATCACACAAACACTCCTCCCATGCCCTATTTATATTTTGACAAAATTGTTGTTAATTTCATCATACCAGTATAGAACAGTTCAGGAACCACCAAAGTAAAGAGTGAGGCTACGGTACTATGAATAGCGCATTTTGGTCCATACTACGGATTCATATCTTCATTTGCAAAGTCTAAATAGTCGATCCGAACAGTTCATCATGATCTTCATATGAAAATGTATCGGGAGACCAAATTTTACATTTTTAGAATTTTTTTACTATTATTTTAGATAGGTAGAAAATCACTACTTTTGAATGGTCTAGAATCTTTAGATCAAGTGATTTTGTACCTATTTTAAAAAATAGTAAAAAAATTGTAAAATTGTAAAATTTGGCATCCTAGCACATTTTCATATGGAGATCATGTTGAGCATAACAGATCGACTGTTTGAGCTTTGAAAATGGAGATATGCATCCATAGTATGGACCAAAGTGCGCTATGCATAGTACCATAGCCTCACTCCCAAAGTAAATCATCGTACTCAACTACATTCCATGAAATTGCAAAAGAGCACTCACCAAAGGCACAGTGAACATAAATGGGCTTCTTTTGAGACCATTTCCTAGAAGCCCAGCGCACAGCCGACTCAATTTGAGAAGGTTGTGGAGCACGTGTGTCCCATGCTGCAACACACAAATATGCCTTTCCATCGAGAGCACGGCCTTTTGGTAATTCACATGTGCAATCTATCACAGAAATTTCGCCTGGAGGCAGGTCCTCTAAACAAGTAGGCCACCCACCTACATATAATCCATCGGAGATCTCTGTATACAATGGTTCTCTCCTTTTGAACCTCCTCACAGGAACGAAGATGCGAATAAATAGAAAAAAGGGCGAAAAAATGACTTTGGACCAAACTGGAAAACTGCCATCAGTGCCTTTTCCAAGGAGTAAGGGAAGATTGATGGAAGGAAGAGATGCAACCGAGACTAGATAGGAGATCAGAGAGGCATATAAAAGTGGATAAGAGATCAATCTAAGACCAAGTTTTTTTGTTATATAGGAAGAACAAAATAGAGCTGTTGCTTTGAGCCCAATTAGTGCAGATATACCCATTCTCTCTTGTAAATGTCGCAAATTGTAATATTCACCTGAAACAAGATGAACTGCTAAGTATGCAACTGTTTTTGACATGAAAATTGAAGGCCACTAGTTGCCCGATAGAATAAAGATAAGAGCAAGAACACACATTTTCATGAAGAATGCATAATTTCTACAAACTGAAACTCCTAAAACACCATCAATAAAACAAAATTAATATTATTAATTAGCTTCTTGATCTTGATTACAAGAGATGGCTTGCTGAATACTCATCAAGGTCAAAACCGCCTAATCAATTTCATTCAACTTGTCTAGTACACTTGAAGGATCATAGAACCAAGGACAAAGTTGAAATCTTCCATGCAATTGAACCTTTTCTATTCTGTAATCTGAAAATCTAAACGAATAGGAAAGATAACCCTACTCATTTGAAAACACAATTGCAGTTCTCAAGAGAGAGACAAAATAGGAAACAAATGAAGGGGGATCAATACCTAGATCAAGTTCGCGCCAATTGTGGGAAGCAGCCTTTTTAGTTCCACTGTGATTGATGAAAACGCCTAGAAGAACATGAACCCTTCTTTCTATTCTCCAAGTATCGAATCCATATCCTCTGGGGTAACAGAATATTTCTGTTTAGATTTAGACCGTCCGATCGGAATTCGGGCAATCCGGACCGAGGTGAAACGCACGGGTTCCTTTAATAGTCATGCAGATTCTGTTTGGACGGTCTGGATCCAAACAGAGATATTTTATTACCTTAGGTGATTCGAATTCGTAATAACTCTTCCCCGAGTACGGATCTTGGAAGTAACTTAAATTCTGGATTTAGATCTGAACCGTCCAATAAGAATCCAGGCCAACCCGGCCCAAGGTGGAATGATCGGGCCCCTTCAATTTCGTGCCAAAGCAGATCTTACGGTCCAGATATAAACCCAAAATTTGAGTTACTGTAGGTGATTTGATATCCTTACCTCCGTCACACTTTGGGAATGGGAGAACAGATAGGCCCAAAATCATATCATGGGCTATTGGGCTAATATAATGACTTAATAGCCCGCAAGTTTCATGAGTTGCTTATAGGGCTGCACAAAAAATTCGTAATTCGATTCGAGTTTGATTCGAAAAAGTTCATAAAAAGTTCGATTCGAAATTGAGTTCGTTCGAAATTATTTCAATCCAAACTTAGTTTCGAAATTAATTCAAACCAAACTCAAACTGAACCTAGTTCGTTCGAAATAGATTCGCAAATCAAATTTAGTTCGAAATTAACTCAAACGTAAACCGTTAATTTCTGCTGATAATTTATGTTCACTGATGAAAATATAAGCCGTCCAGTCCATAATTGCTTTGAATTCTAACTTCTAAAATAGAAAGTTCGATCCAATTACAAGCTAAAATAAAAAAAATTCAACAACAAAGCCCAAAATAGAAAAATTAAACAAAACTAGCCATAACCCATAATTGTTGGTTGCGAACTTTTGGTATTTTCACTGTTGGTTGCGAACAAAATCAGTAATAAAAAACCTAGCCGACTTTCCCTCTCTGTTCGTTGCGAACTTGCGATACCAAAGTCCAAACCCTAGAGTTTCCCTTGTTAGCTACTTGGCTGCGATTGTTCTGTACTTCTATTGATATTTAAATTGTACTTTGAATATTTTGAAGTGCTTGAGTTTTTATTTAAATTGTATTTCTATTGATATTTGAATTTTATTTAAATTGTACTTTGAATACTTGAGTTTTTATTGAAGTGCTGTAATTTCGCACTATAGCCTAGTCATAAGTAGTGTAGTAAAATTCGGTTTTATTCGGTGAATATTCGGCCGTATATTCCCATTCGGTGTCCGGCCGAATAGAAAATAGCTATTCGACCGTATATTGAATCCATGCTTTAAAAAAATTAAAAAATATTCAAAACTCATTAAAAGAGTTCCGAACCCGAATCCATAACCCATTAAATGAGTTCCAGACCCACCAGGTAGGTGTTCTTTTCAAGCGTCCCACTCAGAAGCCTTTTATAACCTCTCTACATCTACTCAGAAGTCTTTTATAACCTCTCTACATGCTGTCTTATTGTATTTAAGTACCGTGGGATTAAATATTTAATAAAAAATCCGCATATATAAATCCGAATAAGAATCCGCATATTTGGCCGCATACCGTATATGCGGTATGCGGCGGCCTTCCGAATACCGCATGAGAACCGAATATTAATACACTGGTCATAAGTCATAACTCGTAAGTCGTAACAAAGTTCGTAAATGTTCGAAATTGAGTTCGTAAAAAATTCGGTTCGAAATTGAGTTCGTTCGAAATTAATTCAAACCAAACCTAGTTCGAAATTAATTCAAATCAAACTCAAACTGGGAATAAGTTCGATTCGGTTCGATTCGTTTGCAGCCCTAGTTGCTTAACATCTATATACTATTTTCTACGAGGTGCAAAAGAAAGAACCCCCAGTCCCCACTATTCAGAAACCAAAATCTAATCAAATATTTGGCGCCGAAATGAACAAGCAATATATTGACCCAATGCTATACTTGTATTTCCAATAATTAGAACTTAGAAAATAACATGAGTCTGGCCAGCGTAATTTCTAAATGCGGCAGAGGTGGTAACTACCGGCTTGGCGCCTCCCTCCATGCTGTCGCTATCAAGTGTGCCGACAGACACACCCTTGATGTATGGAATGCAATTATATCTATGTATTCAAATTGCGGCTTATTGAACCATGCAGTTAAGCTGTTTGAGGAAATGCCCCTTAGAGACTCCTTCTCTTGGAACTCTCTTTTACTGGGCTGTTTGGTGAAACGGGAAATTGGAATTGCATTTGGATATTTTAAACAGATGTACTGCCTAAAACCATGCCCATGTGATGGTGCTACACTCACTACAATTTTGTCGTGCTGTGCAGATATGGAGCTCCTCTCTTCATGTTCTATGGTTCATGCATTGATTGCTAAAAATGGTTTTGAGCTGGAGGTCCCAGTAGGAAATACACTGATAACAAGCTACTTTCAGTGTGGATGCCCGGTTTTGGCACATAAGGTGTTTGACAAAATGTCTGAGAGAAATTTGATTACATGGACGGCTATGGTTTCAGGCATGGCCCAGAGCCATTTATTCAAGGATAGCTTGGTTTTGTTTAAACAAATGAGATCCTATGTGAATGCCAACCATGTGACATATTCTAATGTCTTAACAGCTTGTTCTGGGTCAAAGGCGCTTGAGGAAGGTCGGCAAATTCACGGGCTCATTGTGAAATCTGGAGACGGGCATTACTTGCATGTTGAGAGTTCCCTAATGGATATGTACTCAAAATGTGGCTCGATGGAGGATGCGCTGCACATGTTTAAATTATGCAAAGAAATTGATCATGTCTCAGCAACTGTCATCCTTGCCGGGTTCGCACAGAACGAAATGGAGGAAAAAGCATTCAAGTTTTTTGCCGACTTTGTCAATTCAGGCATTGAGATAGATGCAAATATAGTCTCGGCAGTTTTGGGTGCATTTGATTCGACCGCACCTTTTGCTTTTGGAAGACAAATCCATGCATTAGCTGTTAAGAAAAGGCATGCTTCAAGCACATATGTGTGCAATGGGCTCATCAACATGTACCTGAAATGCGGTGAGTTTAATGATGCATTTAAGGTGTTTCATCATATGAGTAATCGAAATTTGGTGTCATGGAACTCTATGATCTTGGCCTCTGCAAGGCATGGCCATGCATCACAAGTTTTTCACCTATACAAATGTATGAGAAACGAAGGTATGGAGCCTACAGATGTCACCTTCTTGTCATTGCTTCAGGCATGTAGCCACACAGGATCACATAAAATGGCTATGGAGGTACTAGACTCTATGTGGTCAAGCAAAATCACACCTCGCATAGAGCACTATGCATGCATTGTTGACATGCTAGGTCGAGCCGGTTTTTTAAATGATGCGAAAGATTTCATTGAAAAATTAACCTGTGAGCCTAAAGTGTTCCTTTGGCAAACTTTGCTTGGGGCTTGCAATATCCACGGTAACATTGAAATAGGCAAGTATACGGCCGAGCAGTTGGTCTGTGAGGCACCAGACTCTGCGGCGGCTTATGTGTTGTTGGGTAATATTTACTCGGCTGAAGGAAGGTGGGTGGAGAGGGGTAGAATAGGGAAGAAGATGAAACTGATGAGAGTTAAAAAGGATACTGGGATGAGTTGGATAGAGATTGGCAAAGAGACTAGTGCTTTTGTCGTGGATTCTCTGACTCAGCATGCTGAGTCAGATATGATTATAGAGGTGATTACTCAGCTAGGTGCAATAGCTAATGATAGGATGTTTATGATGGATGTTGACTTGCTTAATTAGAGTCAAAGCCCAGTAGTCAATTCTCAGATTACCAGTGAAAAACCATTCACTTCTCCTGCTGGTTCATGTTCTCTCCTAGACAATGCATCAGCAACTTTGTTCTCAACCCCCCTCTTGTACTGTATAGAGTAGTCTAGGCCAAGCAACTTACATAGCCCGACCTCAAGTAGGTGGCTTTTCTGATAGCCCAATCTCCCCCTATGTCACTCTTTTTACTGATTAGGATAGTTTGAAGTGATGGGAAAAACGAAACGTTAATACATTGAGTAGATTTCAAGGAGTAAGAGCTGATTGAACTATGATCGATATTAAACTTTGAGCCTTTTATCTTTCCATGTTTGAGCGATTTTTACTTAGGGAAGCTTCATAGTGAAATTGAGGTACGATTTATCCCGAAGTTGTATCTTTTTCAAAGTGTAGAATGTTCTTTGTGTTGTAAGGCATGGTGCAGCCTTTGTTCTAGCAAGTACTTAAGGCAAATATGGTCAGTTTTGATTATGAAGTGGGTCCCTTGAATGGTTTTATTCACTTTTGTATAGCATTAAGTAGAGCTATGAACTCTTTTTCATAAGCTGACACGATAATGAGAATAATCCGTCTTTTCTCCTTTTATTGAAGGAGAAACAATATCATACATCCAAGAAAAAGATGCACTCCAAAATTGAAGCATTTAATGGTATATACTTGAGAAGGAAACCAGAATAACCAGTATTCATATTCTAGTGGAAGTTAACATAACAATTGAAAATCAACATTGAATTTTTTTTTACTCCATTTAAATCAAGTCCATCTCGAGTGTTGGAGATGCTCTTACGACTAGAAATATGAAATATCATTGTTATTCTGATCTATTATGAAAATTTGATTTATGTACAGCCAACTGGGAAAACAAGGTAGGTAGGACCAAATGACAAAAAAAAAAAAACCAAGAGTACATATTATTGCTCTGTATAAACACCACGTACGAAAGTTGAAAACCATCCATCTATTGTTTCTAGAAAAGATCCAAATTTGCCACTATTGATTTCAAAATAAAACATTTTCATACACAGTACACACATTTAAATTAACAAGTACTCACTCTACTATCATGCAACTATAAGATCAACCTATTTTTTTAGCAGACTGAACTACAAGATGGAGTTAATAAACATCAAACGAACAACGGCAATTAAGACCAGGAGCCTTGCAAGAAAAAAAGATTATGAGACTTCTTTTCAAATCTTTTCCTGTTTGAAAATCACCAAGCGCAAGTGAAGCTATGCCTTAGTGATCCTTTTGCCTTCTGTGCATGTACACATGCCTGCTCTAATATGGCTTCGAGTAACTGCATTTTACAGTGCCAAAGTTTCAAAAAGATATTTGCATAATGTCATTACTGTTGCTAACAGCATAAAACAAAACACAATAAGAATAGGCTGAGTAAGTGAGGAATGAGCATAGTACCATTTGACGCTTTGACTCCCGTACCTTCTTCTGCATGTCAAAGCAGATTACTTTGTTAGCACAAAGAAAGATGTAAAATAAAAAGTAGGTAAAAGAGAAGAAGATTTCATAACCTCATCTTCTTTGAGGCGCGCATTATCTTCTTTCAATTGAGTCAGCTCAGCTTCAAGCTCAACCGTGTATGCCTACACCAAAATAAATTATAGCAATTAGCTCTAGCTTAGTGATAGATAGAAAGGGACTAACCAATCCGTGATGTTTTGTGACACAGGATGCTAGCTAAGAAGTGTGTGTGTGTGTGTGTGTGTGTGTGTGTATTTGGAGAATTGCTAACTAAGAAGAAAATACATATCATTCGGTAGAACTGGAAGCTAATATATTCCATAGAAGGTGGATGCATTTACATGAGCAGGTTTACTGGTTAGTATATGCATTTAATAACTTAGCTGATGAATTTAATTTGATTTCATCGAGTACTAGAAGGACAAGACAATATATATCTGCCTATACCTAACAGAATCCTTATGCATTTCCTTCAATATTAATTTGAAAATATACAAATCACGAATATATTAATGGTATGCATGGAATGATGTTGTGACAGAATGAATATAACATGGCAATCATCTTAAGTTAATAATTCAATCAACGGTTGTACGTTTTACTAATTATAATTTTTCCAGAGTTCTGTTTAATGTAAATTTAGGCTAACTGGTATATTAGAAACAGCATAGGCACAAATACGCATGAACCAAGGTGGGTTTATTGTTGAAACACATAGCCCAAGTGATCGATACATTTTTGTCCTTTGAATTGAATCAAGAAGGTTTACGGGTGCAATATGCCCCAAGAAACAAACTAAACCAACAATGAGTCTTAAACACTAATATATTGGTCAAGTATATATGCTAATTGTAGACTATTAGAACATGAACAACATTCACATAAATTAGACAGCCACTAAAGCATCACATTGAAATAAACAGTGTATGTTTATAATTAACCACATTTAATGAATTAGATTAGAAAAAAGGAAAAAGGTCCGTGCTAGTGCGGCAGTTAATGCAAAAAACACGTACCTTACTATTAAAGATATTTGACTTTGTACATCTCTTTATTAGTTCAACAGGAAACAAGGGGCGTGCAAGCCGCCCCGCCTCTAGTTTACACCCACTGCATTTAAAAACAGTGCGCATTGCATGCAAAAAGCCACAGTTACCGTCAAAAAAAAAAGAGATTTACTAGTCGCACAAGAAAGATAATTGCATTTTGCACCCCGCTAATAATTTTGGTACTGTGCATATTCTTAGAGAAGTTTAATATTTTGAAAGAATCCTTGGCAAAACTTTCAAGCAACTCTTGAATGAACTAGTACATATATCATTGATACATCAATATGTGTCATAATTCACATGTGCAGTGGAAGTGTGAACTCGTATCCTTTGAGTACTACAGAGGTACTGTTTTGTGGAGTAATTGGATCTAGGCCGTTCTTTTAACTTTGCACGAATCTCAAAGCACAAATAATACTGCCCCTTCCCGAATCCCGAATAGGCACCGCTTTTTAGTTAATTTGGACCGTAAAGTAGTGGGCCCACTTGTCCGTGGAAGTATAGGGTATAATATGTCACATGTGCAATGGAAGTATAGGGTATAATTTTGGTAGTGTGCATATCCTTAGAGAGTTTAATATTTTGAAAGAAACCTTGGCAAAACTTTCAAGCAACTCTTGAATGAACCAGTGCATATATCATTGATATGTGTCATAATTCACATGTGCAATGAAATAGTACATATCATTGATACATCAATATGTGTCACATGTGCAATGAAACAGTACATACATCATTGATACATCGATATGTGCAATGGAAGTATAGGGTATAATATGGGAAATTTTTTATTAGTAGAAATTAATAAAAAAGAAGAGAGAGAGAAATAGAAAGAGTACATGAGTTGTAATATTGGTAGAAAGATCGGTAAAATTCTTACCGGTCTAAAAAATCAAAAAGTTTGGATAGGTAGAAATTCTACCGGTCCAAACTTAGATTTTTTTTTATTTAAAAATCTGATGTATAGATGGAGGAAATTTTTATATTATATTTTAGTAAAATATGAAAAGTTTTTCAAAAAAATAGATAGAATGTTTCTATTATATCTAAATTTTAAGATACTCTATCTATTTTTATAACATAAAATTATATTTTACTAGAAAAAATAAAAGAAAAAAAAACAAACTGAATTTTACCGGTCTTTCTACCAATATTACAACTCATGTACTATTTCTATTTCTCTCTCTTCTTTTCTATGAATTTCTACCAATAAAAAATTCCTATAATATGAAACCATTTAAGCTAGAATTTTTTTATAAACCATAATTAATTTTTTTTTTTTTACCAAACCAACATGATTTTTTTTTTTTTACAAAAACCATAAAAACCGAAATGACATTTCGGTCCGATCTCCTTTTTGAATTTTCTATGGTACTGGTTTCACAAGTTTTCATATGAGCCATCACAGAAAATCCAAAAAGGAGACCGGGCCGTTTCGGTCTGGAATAAAAAAAAAGGACCGAAATAGCATTTCGGTTCTTATGATTTTTGTAAAAAAAAAATAATCATTTCATAATAACATTTTTTTTATTATGGTTTATAAAAAAAATTCTTTAAGCTAGCATATATCACAAGAACAAATTTCAAATTTCTCTCCTTGTAGATAATTTTAATGACAGTGTAAGACCCCTCAAGAAAAACCAAATTAAGCTGATGATGGTTGCTTTTGTTAGTTTTGCCTTGGAAGTTGGAACCATTTCTACAGTTTGATCTTTCATCATCCCATTCATAATTCATTGCAACGTGACTTTATGTTTCTAACAAACAATGTAAAAACAAACTATAGTAAAAAGTTGTAATTAAAAGAATAAAGTAAAATAACCTGTTTCCTGGCACGAGAGCGGGCAGCAGATTCGCGGTTTTTTATCATGCGGCGCTGCCTCCTCTCAACTCCCTTCTCGACTACCATCCCCCCTCCCCTCATCCCTGCTGCACCTGCCGACCTCTTCCTCCCGTTCACCCTACTATCATAGCCTGCCGCATCATCCCCCATCCCGTCAGGTGTTCCGGGACTCCCTACCGGCCCCACCATCATCCCATGCATCATCCCCCCATTCATATCTCCCATCATTGGGCCTCCATACATACCACCTCCCATCTCTGCTCCCATTGGGTACATCGCCATCTGTCCGAATTGCGGCGGTGCCACGCTGACGCTGACAGTGGGTTCCCGCACTACCCCAGCCTTGATAAGAAAATCCTCAAGAGTCATCTCCCCAAGAGTGGGTTGCCTACCACTTACGGTTGCCCCACCTCCATTTACTGCCTGGTGGGTCCCACGTGGGGTTACTGCCCCACCCTGTGCCCGGTGTATTGCAGTCCACACTTCCTCCACTGTCTTCCTGCTCAACGGCGGGGGGACGATGAGGGATCCCTGCCTCTGTAATGTCGGAACAACATCTCCGTTGGAGGTCGCGTCACCTCCGGCGTAGGAGGCGGTGGCGTTGGTTGCTTGACCGAGGGTCTCGCCTTCCTCGGCGTTCCATATGTTGGTCAAGAACTCGTCCATGTTCATGGACCCAAAGTTGCGACCCGGCTCACAGACGGTGTTTTGGATTTCATCAAGGGTGAGACAGTAGATGGAATTCTGGCGCACGAGGGGGGAACCGACGCTGCTGAAGTCTTTATCAGTGTATTGGCCCTGATCGAGGTTATGGGTGTCTGGTGCACAGTGCTGCGAGGTGACCTCTGTTTCGTAGGAGGTTTGTTGCCTGCTGTCAGAGAGAGACGCCATGGATGATCGATCACTCGGAGGTCAAGGACAAGGACAAGAAGATATAGTTTTTGGAGCGGGGTCCAGTGAGGATAGAGAGAGAGAGAGAGACAGGTCGCTTTCGTTATTCTAAAGGGGTTGCGTGTCACCATTTAAATAAGCTCTTTACTGTCTTTAAGGACTAGAGAGAGAGACAAAAATACGGGCCAGGGTTCATTTCCACTGAGGTAACAGAATTTCTATTTAGATCTGAACCGTCAATCAGAATCCACACGAATATTAAAGGGACCCGTGCATTCTCTCTCGGACCGAATTGACCTGGATTCTGATCGACGGCCTGAGTATAAACAAAAATATTCTGTTACCTCAGAGGAATGGACTCCCCCGAAATATTACCGACTAGAAAAAAGGTGGGACCCGCAGTTCTGAGATATTTTTCATGTCAACATCAATAGATCGCGCGCAGCTTGTAATATACTAATTAATAAGGATAACGGAGTGGAAAGACGGACAATGCAGGGGAGAAGGGACGCGAATTCCAAAGGAAAGGAGAAGGATATGGAGAACCGGAGAAGGGAATGGAGGGAAACGAAGACTTGGAGATGGAATGGCAAAGTAGAGGATAAATTAGAGCACGGTATTCGAGATGCAGTCGTTAGGCGCTTTGGCGTCCGTTTCTCATTCGAGGAAACAGTCGGTTACATAGGTTGTTCTCCTCTCCAGTTAATTTCAAAACCGGAGAGCTTGCGTCCCGTTTTGTCATAAATCTATTAAATTGCACTTGAATGAAAAATGAAGTCTGACACAAGAAAAGGATTGCTCAGATTCATGCACCTATGCTAAAAAAATTTTCTAGATGCCCCAATTCCGCCAACATATCAACTTTTATTTATTTAAATATTATTTTTTAACATGTTAAATTCTCCACTTTGGAGTTAAATTAAGAATCAAGTTGTTGTTCTTCAAAAAAAAAAGAAGAAAGAATCAAGTTGTTTAAATATGAATTACAGATAAATTTCTACTAACAAGTACCGACTAATTTTATATAAAATATCCAGTGGCGGAACCAGAAATGATCGGTAGAGGGGAGGGCTCAGGAACCAGGAATGGTCAGTAGGGGGGCCCAGAAATCAGGAATCAATCGTAATCTCCAGCCAGTTTTTTTTTTTATTAAAGGGGCTATTAATAATTTCTGGGCCAAGGGGGGGCCAGGGCCTAGGCTGGCCCAAGCCTTGGTTCCGCCCCTGAAAATATCGATAGTAAAAATTAATATAACTATCAATTATAACTATTAAATTGAACATGCTTTGTTATGTTATTTCAGATTTCTTTAGAGTTGTATATAATGTAATACTTAGCTATGAAAGTCGGTATCATTTTCTGATACCTCTTTTTAGCTTGTGGTTTTGTATATGAATTCAGTGGCTATGTCCACTTTTATTAAAAAAAAAAATCAATTATATATATTAATGTACCATTTAAATTTGTATAAAGTATCAAATAGTTTTCAAATGATCGGATGAAAATTTCGACTCATTTTGCCATAAATATGTGTAAAGCTTAATAATCATAATATTAATAGTTCAAATATTTGCGCAATTATTATTACAAATGATTAACGAGTTCGGACAAATGAAATGTTTGAGTAAACCTCGGTACAAATTTATTTATTTATTTTTAAGCAACGGTGGTCTAAATCCTATTAAATTAGATAGGCATGAAAATGAATAATATTTGGAGCACTTTCAACGTGTTCGGTTCCTCTCAAAATTGTACGGAACAATTGGAAAAGATATTTGGAGCACTTTCAGATTTTGTGCACATTGGGAAATTTCAATCTAACGATATGAATTTAAAAGAAGAAAAGATACAGGAAGAGTAAACTGAACCTCCTTTGTCTTGGTGATGAGTGATGACAAGTGACAACACCTTTTTGTTAATATCAAACATCCCTTTTTACTTTAGATTTTGAAAAAAAAAAAAAAATCAAACAACAAGAAACGGAAACTATAAAAAATGAACGATGTGATGTGACACAGTGACTTAGATATTTTAAAGTGACAAATGCAATGTCATGTTACTGTAGTTGCCGACATTTTTATTTATATCTAAATTTAATTACGAATTAATAAAATTGATCTGTCTAATTTTTATTAAAAATATTTAAACCGGCTATTTAATAGCCTGATTTAATTTTTTTTAGAAATAAATAGCTAAAAGACTGAAATATAACACTAAAAAATTAAATTTTTTTTAAAATATTTGTTAGATTACTTTTTTGATAGCATATTTATACTAAAATACACTAAATTACTTGAAATTATGTTAATTTATGCTGATTTACACTAGATTACGCTAAATTACAATAATTATATAGAGTTATGCTAAAATACGGTAAATTACGCTAAATTACATATGAATAGGGCCGATTTTGTGCCATCTTTCATAAATCATAAAAAATAGTATAAAAATTCCAAAAATAATAAAAATTTGTATTCTACAAGTTCATTATATAACTAATTTACTGAGCTACGTAGATTGAACAATAGAAATTAAAATCTTAATCTGAAACTTCAACTGAAGTTTTGAGGCTCTTCCCTTTGTTTTTTAGCGATTCTGAATTTCAAAATCCGACATCATAAGCATTGACGCATGCGTAGATTGAGGCTCTTCCCTTTGTTTTTCACAAGTTTTCCAAAAAGTGGTCATTTGCTGAAATCGGACACTCGAGCGCCGTTTTATGGCCGTTTGAAGTTTCGTCGTCGTTTTCCGCCTTCTCAGTGAAGATATCATCCCTATTCATACGTAATTTAGCGTAATTTAGTGTATTCTAGCATAATTCTACACAATTATTGTAATTTAGCGTAATTTAGTGTAATTCAGCATAAATTAACATAATTTCAAGTAATTTAGCGTATTTTAGTATAAATATGCTAATTATATGTCAAAAATGTAATCTAGCAAATATTTAAAAAAATAATTCGATTTTTTAGTGTTAAATTTCAGCATTTTAGCTATTTGTCTCTTAAAAAAATAAACATAATTTCAAGTAATTTAGTGTAAATCAGCATAAATTAACATAATTTCTAGTAATTTAGCGTATTTTAGTATAAATATGCTATCAAAAAAGTAATTTGACAAATATTTAAAAAATTCAATTTTTAGTGTTATATTTCAGCCTTTTAGCTATTTGGCTCTTAAAAAAAAAAATTTAATTAGGAGACAGGCCATTGAATGACCTGTTTCTCTTTTAAATAGGAACTGGCCATTAAATGCTCGGTTTGAGTATTTTTAATAAAAGTTGACAGGTCTGAATAATTTTATTAATTCGTAATTAACTTTGTGTATAAATAAAAATGTCGGTGTAGTTGTTTCTTGAACTTTATAGATTTTTTCGACGAATAACAGTAAAAGAAGCATTTCCCTTAACTTTATAGATTTTTTTGACGAATAATACCAAAAGAAGCATATTTAGTACTAAGGGTATAAACGGATCTATTCGCTCCAAATCCAGATTAAGCAGAACGGATAAGAGTGATGCTTCTATGGACATAAGGACCTATTTGTAAAATGAACATATTTTCATTTTCAAAGTTCAAACAGTCGATCCAACCGTTCAACATTATCTCGATATTAAAATGTACTTGGAGGTCAAATTTTACATTTTTTTGAATTTTTTTACTATTTATTAAGTATTTTACAAAAACTAGTCAAATTCAGACCATTGAATTTTGTAAAATACTTAATAAATAGTAAAAAAATTCAAAAAAATGTAAAATTTGACCTCCAAGTACATTTTAATATGAAGATAATGTTGAACGGTCGGATCGACTATTTGAACTTTGAAAATGAAAATATGTTCATTTTACAAATAGGTCCTTATGTCCATAGAAGAATTTGCCTCATTTCAAATAGACGGAGCGGATATCGGGATAGAATCCGGAACCCATTTTCTATCTAAATAATAGTCCAAATCTGTTTTTTTTGCATAAATTAATAATAAAGAATAATTATTTTAGTACCCACGCTACAGTACCTGCACTGTACCCGCACTGTACGCGCTACAGTACCGGCACTGTTATTTTAGGAAAATTCATATATCATATGTAGTTCATTGTATAGGTATAAATACTTGCCCTGTTTGAGCTATATATTTCACAGTATTACTATTAAATTTGTAAAACAAGATTACAGTTTTGGAACAGTTGTGGCCCCCACGTGCCGTTTGAGTGGTCCCCTAATGCGGGTACGACACGAGAATTTTTAAGAAAATGTGCGGGTACAGTTATTTTAGAAAAATTCATATATCATGTGTAGTTCATTGTATAGGTATAAATACTTGCCCTGTTTGAGTTATATACTTCACAGTATCAAAATTTATAAAACAAAATTACAGTTTTGGAACAGTTGCGGCCCCCACATGCCGTTTGAGTGGTCCCCTAATGCGGGTACAACATGAGAATTTTTCAAAAAAAGATGCGGGTACAGTTATTTTAGGAAAATTCATATATCAGATGTAGTTCATTGTATAGATATAAATACTTGTCCTGTTTGAGCTATATACTTCACAGTATTACTATTAAATTTGTAAAACAAGATTACAGTTTTGAAATAGTTGCGGTCCCCACAAGCAGTTATGGCAGTTTAGGTGTGGGTACAGTGCGGATCATGTAGCGTGGGTACTCATATCAACTTCCAATAATAAAACTGGAATTTTAAAATATTGAGGTGGTCACCGGATAGAATCCGGAATTCATGTTCTATCCAAATAATAGCCCAACCTGCTTTTTGCATAAATCAATAGTAACTAGATGAATTCGGAACCGTTTTCATAATCCAAATAATGGCTCAAATTAGCTTTTTGTAGAAATCAATAGTAGTAACTAAAATTTTTGGATGGAGCAGATATTCGGATAGAATTTGAGACCCATTTTCTATTCAAATAATAACTCAAATTCCAGGGTTGAAAATGGAGCGGACAAGAAGTGGATAGTGGTAAAACATATTCATATCTCTTTTTAATTTTTTGAATATGAATACAGATACGGATCAAATTGGATATTTATTAAAAAAATATAATAATATTATTAAAAATACTAAAGTTCATAATATTTATTTAATTATAATTATAATGGTGAATAACATAATTTGTTCATAATATATATTAAACTGTGTAGTATATGAGGAGGGTTCCAATACCTCATATTTTATATTTTTGTTTTCAAAGTCCAAATTGTCGATTCGAACCGCTGAACATGATATCCATACTAAAATATGCTTGAAGACCAAAATTTATAATTTTTGAAATTTTTTACTATTATTTTAGATAGGTAGAAAATCACTGCTTTTGAACGGTCCAGAAACTATGTTTTTGTACCTATCTAAAAAAATTGTAATTATTTTTCAAAAATTATAAAATTTGGTCTCCAGACATATTTTAGTATGGATATCAAGTTGAGCAGTTCGGATCAACAATTTGGACTTTGAAAACGAAGATATAAAACATGAGGTATGATGAAATATGAAAGGCATGAGGTATTGGAACCCTCCTCGTGGTATATTTACTATTTGAATACAGATAATTGAAACATAAAATCATATTTGTATCCATATCCACACGAATATTGGAATATCCACATCTAATATAATTTTTCAAATACGAATTGAATATTCTATACCATTTTCACCCCTACCAAATCCGCTTTTTTTTTTAACAGAAATCAATAAAGTTTATAATAAAACCCGAATTCTCTTTTCGTTTGCCTTTTCTTTTTCGAAGTGGAATAAGGGTCTGATTGGAAAAAATATTAATGAGAATAGACTTCATTTCAATAGAAAAGAAATGACTAGAATATATTTGAAATTGAATTTCGTTCATCGGAAGATCTAAATTGCATAAAAAAATTCAATATTTAACTGTTTAAAAAAAGTCTAAAGATTCACTTAATTTATAAAGTATGTCATCAAATAAAACTCTCTTCGTCTCCCCAAAACCAAAGAATCGTAAACAAAATCCTTCGAACAAGAGGGGGAAGAAACGGATCCGTATCCTCCCAGGTACCTGACTCAAGCAAATTGAAACGGACGGCCCAGATTAAATTTATCTGGGCCAAACTCAATCTGGTGTCTATGGAGACTTTAGGGGGTCTATTTTGAGATTCGTGCCATGTTAAAAGAACCATCCGATTGTAATTGTCTTCAATTAGGTAACCTGAGGTGATGTGAATTCGAAGAAACAACAAAAACTTATAATTTAAGCGAAGACCAAGGTGTGAAACCCGCAGTTCCTCCATGACTCGGTCAGATCCGCACTTCAAGTCTCTCTCCTCTTCTTATTCCCCTTTTACCACATCTTCTTCAGCAAAGTTGAAACTCACTGCTTTTCTCACAACGGCATCGCAGCAGTGTAAAAGCAGACAGTGACGAGGGTAGCAGTGTAACTTCACCTCAGCGAAATCATTTCTCGCAAATACCAACTTTGCCGTGATTTCATTGAAGGAATTTTGCCCTCTAAAATTCCGCCAAATCGTGTCATCTCCTTTCGATACTTTCGTTCCGATCAAGCCACGAAAGAGAATTTCATTTCTATTTCTCGTTTGAGCGTAAAAATTTTCATTCCGATCAGCGTATAAAAGGAGGTTGAAATATATAAAATATCTTACTTTATACTTTTATTTTAACTGTGAGACTAAATTGAGCTCCGAATCAAATAAAGAAATCACGTGAGAGAGAGAGAGAGAGCTGGTAGATTTGTAGAGGGGAATGTGATGGGTTGACTGACTAAAGTAAGAATTGAATGGCACAACTCCAGCTTGATTTTTTTTTTTTTTTTGCATTACTAAAAAAATATATATCTTTTAATTATAATACTCGTATTATATTATATAATTATATTATTTAAGTAGATTAATTATATGACTTAATTATTCGATAATTATTTGTTTTATATATGTATTCGAATTCATATGAGTAGATTAGAGTAGAACTAAGGTGCTCTTAAGCTCACCAAGTTCTTTGCGAGCTTAACTCAAAAACTTATCGGATTGACTTCAAACGACATTTCTAAACCATTAGATGTTCAATCTATATTAAAATGTGCTTGGAGACCAAATTTTTCATTTTTTTCATTTTTTTACTATTTATTAAGCTGGTTTGAAAATCGCTGTTTTTCAATGCTCTAGAAATTTAATAAAAACAGCGGTATTCAAACCAGCTTAATAAATAGTAAAAAAATTCCAAAAAATGAAAAATTTGGTCTCCAAGCACATTTTAATATAGATTGAACATCTAACGGTTTGGAAATGTCGTTTGAAGTCAATCCGATAGGTTTTTGAGTTAAACTCACAAAGGGCTTGGTGAGCTTAAGAGCACCTTAGTTCTACTCGAGTAGATTATATGTATATGTTTAAGGCGGATTTAGTTTTAAATTTTAACATCTATTTATTATCTGTATTCATATTTATATCCGCTCAAAGACAGATACAAATTCGATATTAACATTATCTGCTCCGAATTCGCTCTGTTTTCAAGCCTAATATTTACCCAAAACAAATGAAAAAATATTGGGCGCCATATTTTGACTGTTGTTTTCTTTAGCGATATTTTTTATTTTATAACAGCGTCTTGACGTAGTTACATTAAAAAAGGTCCATTACATATCATCAATACTATATTTTGTTTTATTATTTTTGAGGTTCTACAAAAACTTTATTGTTTAATTTAATCTTGATATATAGATAATGCATGTTATAATACTTCTTGAGTGCTAATATTTAAAAGGGAAAATTTCTGATTTACCCATCTAAATTTTTGAAATAGTTAATTTTCTCATCAAAACACTGCAATGTTCAATATCTATCTCCGTACAAATTTAATATATTTAACATTATTTATTCTATCTCTTTTAATTATTTAAAAAAATTAAATTAACCTATTTACATTCTTACTTATAACTGGACATGTCCTCTCCTCCTCGAATTTTTTTTATAAACCATAATTAAAAAAATATTTTTACGAAACCAACATGATTATTTTTTTTTTATTCTAGACCGAAGCCATTTCGGTCCGGTCTCTTTTTTGGATTTTTTGTAGCAACTCATATGAAAACTTGTGAAACCAGTACCACAGAAAATTCAAAAAGGAGACCAGACCGAAATGTCATTTCAGTCCGGAATAAAAAAAAATAACGGACCGAAATAACATTTCGGTATGGTTTAAAAAAAAAAAAAGAATCAAGTTGGTTTCTTAAAAAAATAAATTTTAATTATGGTTTATAAAAAAAATTCCTCCTCCCTCTCTATAATCCATCCCTTTCCTCATCACTATCTCCGCACTTTGATTTTGGTAACGCCACCGAGTTGCGTGGTTCGGTTGGGTAAGAGGCGCGGCAAAAAGATCGTCCCTTCTAGTAGGATTGATCTCACAAGTTCACTGTGTGATTGAATTGTGATTAATTGTAGCATAAATGAAGACCGCCTTCACAAAAAATTGTTTCATTAAATCTTTTCGGAGAAGATATCTCATCTCATGTTTATAATGGTCAATTACTCTGCTGTGTATTTGATGTTAGCCCTGTCAGTTCCATTTACGGGTTAACACTCCTGCGACTGCATCAACCAGCAAGTCAAAATTTTGTTTTGAAATAAATAAATGAACAAAGCAATTAATCAGACTCAAGTGTCAGTTTCACCAAGCACAATATGAGGTACTGTATCACTTGTTTCGGAGTCAGAATCGTTCATCAACTCCTTACCTTTCAAACTATTATTCCCCAGTAAATCATAATACGACCTTTTACCCTGTCTGTTTTCGACTTCTAACATGCAAAGGTGAAAGAAGAGAAGATAATAGGGCTTCTAATGCCACAAGACAATACTCCTCTTGGGATGTAGGTGATTCTCCTATACATTTTTCTATTTTGCCAGTAAATGTGTCGAGTGATTTTGTCTCCAGATTTATTACAAGGCGGTCTGGTTCCAGCCTCCATGATTCGCTTTTTAGAGAATCGCTCTACCAGAATGTAAAGAAAAGATACAATTATGTAGTGTTGACATTGTTGACAAATAAAAAGGAAAAAGAAAAAAAATATATATTAGAAGGTTAAGTAGATGTTTGGAGAATTTTGGGATAAGATGATATATTCTGGCATAATAACACCTAAATACTCACGTCTTGGTATTAGTGTCGTAACATCAACAATTCACAATTTCACATTCTTTACTTTATGAATTATTAATGAAAATAAATTTGTGGTCGTATTTTACCTGGTACATTATTTTATTATATTCGTCACTTTACTAGAGAACACTTGGAAATTTCCCAATAAATTTCTACAATATTTTGAGGTAAAATTTTGGGAATTACCACTGATAAGAGAGTTTCCATTGCTCTAAGCGCAGCTATCTTGACAGAAAGCGGCATTGATATCTTGACAGAGTTAGTTTTCTTCCTCAACACCATTTGATCATGAAGATGAACGTTCCCGCTTTCTCTTTTTCAGGCTACCTTTCAATGATGCTTCACCACCTAACTTTGATATGCAAATATTTTCATGAGCTTCATCCAGATCAATAGAAGCATTGCTGATCACATGTTCAGCAAGGTATAGTGACATCCCTACAGTCAACGAACCATTAATGAGCCATATACAAAAAATGAGCTTATGTAACAATAGAGATGCAAAGGAAATCATTCGGTTAATAGCACACCAACACCCATTGAATACAGCAATAATTCAAGGGTATATATATAATAGACTTTTGCTCTTATAGAAGGAAGAGTAGCTCTCCTGAAGTAATCTGTTACATGTTGCACTACACTAGCCGCATGTGGTATAAGTTGGCTGCCACAACAGTTGTTACTTGGTATGTATATACATTTTGTGCATTTACAGGAAAAAAATTGAAGAAATAAAATAAGATAACAATACCTCTTTAATCCTTTAATGGTGGCAATCGATGTGTTCCATACAAGGATGTTTTTACATAATTCAGTAGTAAATTGGTTCTAAACTTGGGAATAGGTCAATGTATGTGCAAAAGGGGAGAACACAAGGAATGGTACGAGGAATAATGGGGTTTTTTTTATGGAAATCTCAACATCCATCAAATTCCGAGACGCACAGTGTAACACAGCAGATGGTCTTGTTCCCCATTGCTTCGGAAGGTCTATTTCTGCTGTTTTTTCTCGGCATACAAGCACAAATAGTTACTCTTAATCTAGGGTTAGTTTGCTCTAACACGGACAAATTGAATCTGCACCAATGCAGTCTTTCGTAGGAGGGTGTTAACATGATACATCCATGGCGTTTGAATCCAAACCATAGGATCCAAATCTTATAATCCTTCATCTTTCACTTAACAAACAACATCAGTAAAAAATAGCATTAGACATGACACGTAAGCCATTTTATCTTAACTGCTTTCATCTTAATAATGTCAAGAATACCGAGAGGAAACTTACATGATTAAAAGATAAAGACCAATTAACACCACAGAGTTAAATCATAGTGTACCAACATGAAGCGAACCAGAATAATATTATCTGAGTGAAAACCAAGTTTGAAGTCTGGCAATGATATTTTTTTTTTACATATGCTGAAGGAGCCACAGCTACATAAGTTAAACCATGACTTTTTTAATCACCGGTTAAAAGATAGATTTTTTTAATCGCCGCCAACTTGTCTCTTCCATGAATCCTCTACTATAAGCTCATCAACCCCCCAATCTTCATAACTGTCAATAGCAATAGTAAATATAAAGTCACATCATTTTTTCTCTTTAACATCCATGATAACTCTAGATTTTGCATATCAGTTGGAGGCACCAGAATGATACCAGAACCACAACATTTGACGGCATAAATGTGAAAATAAGGCTCCTGTATCTCTCTAATATTATATCTATGCCAAACAGCTTAATTTGTGGAGTTATAAAACTGAATGGGCATATTTAAAGGGCTGCCTTTATTATTTACTTACTGAATTACTCAACTAAAATGCAAAACACAAGAGGCTAACCATCGAGAAAATAATCTAATTCTCGCATCTTTGGCCGGTCATTGAATAAAAAAAAAAGTTCTTTTTTTCGTTACCTTCCATCAGGCAAGTATCGACGGATGGTAAAGGGAATCTTTCGCTCCCTCAGCTCCTTCATTGCAATCTATATTTAAACACAAATGAGACATAAGTATGGTATACCATGCTGCATAAATTAAGAAAATTTAAGTGTTTTTTGAATCAGCATTGCATTGGATAATTTATAATGCAGAAAGCAAACAATAATTTAGCAGCTGACAGCTAACATATAGAACTTTCTAGCTAGAAGCCCAAATGGCGGAATATGAGACAGTTGCCAAACTTTAGTTAAAGATTTGGATAATGAAAGTCAAACTAAAGAACGTTGCAATAAGCTCATACATAGAATGGAATTATTTAACATAAATAATCAGCTTAAAAATTCAAAAAAGAAAATAATTGATTTCACTAAGGTTGCTTAACTATACGCACCATGTATTAATTTGGTTGGCAAACTTTGAATTGTCCCTCCACAACCACAGAGGGTCCATTTTGGTCCAAACTGGGCAACTATATTAATTGCAAACTCAAATTTCACATATTACGAATCAATTTGTCAATTAATCAGTCCCCAGACACATGTAGGTCATCAAATGCCTGAGTGTTCAATCTTCAATTTTTCTACATATGTATGGAATAAATTTGTGAAAACATTTTTAAAAAACTACAAATTCAGTGTCACTACATAGGTTTTGCAAACAGGCTATCACTAAAAACAGTTCCAAGTTTCAACAAATCAATTCATATCTAACAGATTTATCCAACTTGGTCATTAATAAAAATTATAATTCACAGGTTTTCAGGACAAATCATAGTAGCACAGCCAAATTAAGATACGGGGTACAGACTAGAGACCTGTGGAATTAATCGAATACAAAAATTCTTATTCCAAGAATTTTAATTAGACTGTCAGTGTGATTGTGTGAAACCAGCATTCAAATTTTCATATTTGTGTATGTCAGGCAAACAAGATTTTTCAAGGAGATAATTCAATTGAAAATCAACAGCAGCAGCACAAAACAGAAGTAATTGGAAAACTAGCCAGGTTGTGAAATACTCATCTTGCACAAAGAATCCTTATCTTTCTATCCCTTAAATAACTTGATCAAAACCACAGTTACAACAAAGACAACATTACCTCCAATGGGTCGGTTTCGCCTTCTAGCTCAACCATAACAGGAGCATTCATGCTGATATAACAGAATTAAACAACAAAATGAGTTTTATATAACAACATCCAAAAGCTAGTTACATGCGGTGATTAAAAATCATTTATATATAACATACCTGATCTGGAGAGCACGAGTTCCAAGGATCCTGGCACGTTCATACTTAGTCATGTATTTGGAGGTCTTGCGGACCCGTGCACTAGACTCTTGCCCCTCCTTTTCTTCTTCAGCTACCACGTCGTCAGGTGCGTCCTCATTATTGTTTTCGGGCTCTTCTTCAGCTCCTTCCTTTTTAAATCAATTATACAAGTAAAACCAATTAACTTTATTTGGTCTCTAGATGGTACAAGTAGTGTTTCATAACATGCATTGTGGCTGATCATGCACTGGAAATAAGATATAATCATCATGAGTCCTAGCTATGCATTTGCATCGAGCTCTGACATATAAATAAAGCAATACTAATTAGCAAAATGTAGGGCCAAAACTTTGTTGGTACCTCAATTTCAGGCTCTGGGGGCTCATCTTCATACCTGCATGATAATTCTGATTTAAAAAACAATTTAATTTTAAAAAATATAAGGGTATGATTGAATAAGATATTCCAGCCCAACAGAATATCTGATTCCAGCCCATCAATTTTATGGAAGAGGATATTCCATCCCTGCCCTCCATTCCCTCTCCTCTACGCCATGGAGTAATATACTCCATTCTGGATGGGATAGAGAAGGGCTCAGTTGCAAACTGAGAGAGTTTGACAGCAAAATTTCCACTCTATTCCGCCTTCTATTCCACCTTCTCCCACCCAATTCAATTTGTTTGACTCCCACTGAACAGCACCAATAAATCGTCCCCACAAAGAGACATCAAGGAATTTCCTAATATTACAAAACAGGCTTGTCTATATAACGGATATAATTTAGGCTTCGATAAACTAAAACCAAAAGAAAAACAAATGACAATCTCTGCGCAGAAACAACTAAAATTCTTCAATTTCCCTAGGGATTTAAAAAAAAAACGAATGTCTTTAAAAGCACCCTGCCAGTCGAGACCTTGAAAAGATTCTTATAAAATGGACTCTGAGAAGTGAGAAAGATCCTTTGGTTTTGAAATTCGATTAAAATAATAAGAAGAAAGAATCGAATTTTAGCAAATGAAATATAGCTTTAATTTAGCATTGTCACTTTAAAATATACTCGAAACTCTCTATTAGGTAGCTATTTAGGTAGCGAAGCCTCATTCGTTTCCTGGGTGAAAGAGAAGTAGAATCAGTCCATGCTTTCTAAACAGGAACCCACCACAGCATCACAATCAACATACCACCACCGGAACTATTGGCTCCTGCTCACAATGAGTGATATCCCAAAAACAGACGGGAAACTACTAGGGGCGGACCCAGTGTATTCCAGGGGGGCAGCTGCCCCCCCCCCCGGATTTTGAGTTTTAGTGGAGATTTATCGGTTCCGACCGACTTTGCCCTCTCTGAAATTTTTTTTGCCCCCCTCTGAACGTTTGATTTGTAATTCGGGTTAAATTTTGGGTTAAAATTGAAATAAATTTGTTGAATTTTAATTGGTAATTAGAATTACAAGTCAGAGAATCAGAAATTACAAGTCAAACATTGGAAAGTATAAGTTAAAGCATTGTTTTTTATCGAATACCCAATTGATTAATGGATTTAAATCCAATTCGATATTTTTTTACCCCCGGCGAAAATCCTGGATCCGCCCATGAAAACTACTGAAAAAAGGAAGGGAATTGCACAGGAATGCTAGACTCAGGAACCTACGATAGGGAGATAGAGGGAGAGAGAGAGAGAACAAACCCCATATCCATATCATTGTAGTCGTCGTCAGCCATGTCTTCTCTTTACTGAAACTCGGGAACCGAAAGAAGACAACCACTCTAAACCCTAAACCCCAGAGTCGGAACTGGAACACAAATATCTTTACAGCTCGGGAGCTTGCGAGCAAGGGAAACCATTTCCCCAGAGAACAAATGTCACCGCTCAATTGCTTCAAGATTAGTGTGTCCTTATCTAACGGCAGCGATATTTTCCTCCTATCTCTAGAAAACCAACTGAATCAAATACGGTGCAAACCTCCTTGCAGCGGGTCTGAAGGAACTTATTATTGTTCGTATTTAATCCGCAGCATTAATGTTATACCAAAGATCCCAGATTTTAATTTAGAGCTTTTCATGAGCCGAGTTAAGTCCGAGTTGAGAACAACTTAGATTCAACTTGTAAACTCATGAGCAATCTGAGTTGTTAATCTAGTTTTGAGTCAGAAATTACAACTTTGATTCAACTAGAGTTGACTCGTGACTCGTAGATAGTACATAATTTATCAAACTAAAAATTACAAAAACAAAGTTTAATAAATTAAATAATACATAGTTTGTCAACATCATACACAATTTAAAATTTTATATAATAAAACAGTAGAAAATATATAAGAAAATAATACAAAATTTATCAAATTACTAAATAGTATAAAGTCTAACAAAACATTACATAGTTTACTAAGTCAGTGAGTCAATCGAATTGATTCCGAACTGAGTTGGAAACAACTTGGATTCAACTCATGAGACAACTGAGTCAAGGAACTCGAGTCAATTTCAACTCAAGTTATTGACGAGTTGAATCCGAATTGATTTCGAACGAGTTATAAGTCATGATTTTTTTTGGATACCCCTAATTATAAGTCATGATTTTTTTGTACACCCCATAGTTATAAGTCATGATTTGGAACGAATTATATAAGTCACGAGTTATAAGTTGTTGGCGGGTTGAATCAACACATGTTTCTGATATTTTTTTGTAGCTTTCTGTGCATCATAATACCCTGCAGAATCTGCAGATATAAATAACATCCCAATATCGCTGCATATTGAGTCCGTGCTACCAAGAGAATTTTTTGTCTGTAAAAAATATTAAAAAAAGAGAGAAAGAGAAACAAAAAAACTACTCACAAATTAATACATACATATATAACCAACTATTGTTTGATTGTGGCTTAAAGAGTGGAATAAGGGATTTAGTCCTTGTTATTTCATCAAACGAGCATTAATTGAGCCGGACTAAGATGGAATAAGCCGATTTTTAAGTCGGTCTAAATTAAACCACTTCACATGGTGGTTTAATTTATTGCATGTCATGGCCTAACTCGAATGATTATAATAATATATTATTAGTATATAATTAGTATATTATTATTAATAATTATTATTAGTATATAATTATATAATTAATATCTTATATTTTAATCTATTAAATAATTATTATAATAATATTATATTATATTATAGTTATAATTAATATATTAATATTACATAATTAGTATCTTATTATTAATAATAATTATTAATATATAATTATATAATTAATATCTTATATTGTTAATATATTAAGAGGAGGGATCGGATTACACCGTTTTTTGGTGACATCGAATGACATTGTCCATTTTCAAAGTCCAAACAGTCGATCCAAACCGTTCAATATGATAGATATATTAAAATGTGCTTGCAGATCAAATTTTACATTTTTTTGAATTTTTTACTATTTATTAAGATGGGTACAAAAATTCAATGGTTTGAAAACAACAATTTTGTAAAGTACTTAATAAATAGTAAACAAATTCAAAAAAATGTAAAATTTCATCTGCAAGCACATTTTAATATATCCATCATATTGAACGGTTTGGATTAACTGTTTAGACTTTGAAAACTTTGAAAATTGACGATGTAATTCGATGTCAACAAAAACGATGTAATCCGATCCCTCCTCATATATTAAATAATTATTATAATAATATTATAATATATTATAGTTATTAACTTATTATTAATATATTAATATTACATAATTAGTATCTTATTATTAATATATAATTATATAACTAATATCTTATATTGTTAATATATTAATAATTATTATAATATATTAATATTATATAATTAGTATCTTATTATTAATAATTAACTAACTTAGACTTTCAAAACTTTAGCCCTCCACCAACTCTAACCAAACAAGGAATACCTTAAGTCATGATTTAACTTTAGACCTCAACCAAACATGAATAATTTAAACCGGCCTAAGTTAGAATAATCAATTTAGGTCTCCTTAGCTTTAGTCCACAACCAGGGGCGGAACTAGAAAATTTAGTTAGATGAGGCTGAAACTTAAAATGCACAAATATTAAATTGTGGTTAGTGGGACTTGAACTCAAGACCTCCCAATAACAAAATAGAGTCTTAACCACTAGACTACAAGTACACATCTAACATTTTATGAGGGGGGCTAAACTATATAAAAACTTCAAAGAAATAAAAAATCAATTAAATTTCAACATATGTGATTAAAAATTTCAAAATCATGGGGTGGCTTAGCACCCCCTGGGCATAGTGTAGATCCGCCCCTGTCCACAACCAAACACCATACCATGCTGCATAAATTAAGAAAATTGACGTGTTTTTTTAATAAGCATTGCATTGAAAAATTTATAATGCAGAAAGCGAACAATAATTTAGCAGTTGATCGCTAAAACATAGAACTTTCAAGCTAGAAGCCCGAATGGCAGAATATGAGATAATTGCCAAACTTTAGTTGAAGATTTGGGTAAAGAAAGTAAAACTAAAGAATACTGCAATAAGCTAATGCATAGAATGGAGTTATTTAACATAAATAATCAACTTAAAAATTTAAATAGAAAATAATTGATTTTATATTCATAACATAGATTAATTGTATGAATACCTTATATTATTAGTATGGATTATATGACTTAAATCTTCTATGATATTATTTATGCTTCCGTAATTTATTGATATTTGTTCAACCCTGGTTTCTAGGTTTGTTTTTATTTTTTTATTTTCTTTTGTTTTCTAACAAATACAAATTCAGTTATACAGTATATTAATCAATATGTATGTGTGAACTCTGTAACAATATGATAATTTTTATATATAATATTGATATCTAATAATATCTTTTAAATATATAATTGTTTAAAAAATCAACAGTTGAATCGGTTGATATCTGAAAACATTAATTGATTGTGTGTCTATAATTAAGGAAACAAAGATTTGTAAATATAACAGAAAATACTCTGAGATCTGACTAATAATTTGTAATCTATCAATACAAGCATTTGCACTTAATGCATGGCGTACCGAATTAATAAACTAATTCGTAAACTTGTTTGCCAAGCAATTGCATTTACTGGCAGGGAATATCCGATAATATTTTGATATAAGAAGCTTTCATAATTTTACTTTTACCGGTAGTACGGTCATAACTTTTTTTTACTAGTAATTAACATGGTTACGAACCGACATTTAATTGAATTCGGATCCAGTGAACTAATTCAAAAATTGAGTTTTATATCGGGACCGTCTGATTCGAATCCGTGACCATCCAACTAAAGTGGAGCGCACGTATTCCGAGAGACAGGTTCGAATCCTGAGGCGATCTCGAGCGATGGATACGATTCGGACGGTCCCGATCCAAAACCAAAAAATTGGATTACTTTAGAGGATCCGGACCCCATTTAATTGCAATTAAGCATGTATTTTGGTCAAAACCATAATTACTTTATTGTGAAATTCAATAATTTCGCATGATTTCATCCTAATCATCTGCAAAATTTCTGGAGTTTATTTGTACGAATAATAATTCTTATCCATTAACAAATTATTAGTAATGCATGGAGTGATTATTTTTATCTTATATTAATTATTAGAGACTATTCTGCTAAGTATATATATATATTGTCTATACCATACAACATTTGTTTCATTCGTATTTGCATGACTATTCATAAACATATATAGGTATAAAAATTATTCAAATTAACAACATTTCTATTGGTGCATCTAAAATCATAGGTTTTTTATATTTTTTTTAAATACTCTCATATTTTACATACGCATTATTATTATGTATATTAAATAATATATAAATATTTTATCAATTTTTTTATTTAAATTGTTTTAGTTTTTCTTAAATATCTCTTGGTTATATTATTTGTCAGTTGCATTGTTAATTATTTACATTAATTCCTATTTATTAATTTTTTTATTTCAAATATGTATACGTTTAGCTGCATTTTTTATTTAAATTGTTTAATAAAATGTGGATAGTAATATTTATTCATGACTTTGGCCTTCAAAGTGTGACATACCCTGCTTTAAAATGAGCCTCATGTAAGTGAAGAGGTAAAGCTGTAATTAAGCAAAAACCATTATGGAAAGAAATTAATTCTTCAATGCTATTTCTCTCGGGAGTTTCTTCCTAAGTTTTTCTTTACTCAGTTTCGTGTGGTAAGATTCAGAACAGGTCACTCTTTCTTTCTTGTTTCTACAACAGCTAACTCGCCACACATCTGACTACACAGATAAAAAACCAAAAAGTTTCAATGCTCTGTTTTATTATGCCCCACAAAACAGAGCGCGCGCTCTCACTCTCTCTCTCTCTGGTTCTTCTTCTGAAACGGTTGGGAGCGGCTGTGAAGACTCTCTCTCTTTCTCTCTATGCACACACTCTATACATACCAAAACCGTTTCATCTCTTTCTAAATCTGCCTACAGTTTCCCAAATACTAGCATTACACTCTCTCTCTCTCTGTTTCTCTTCTTACCATCCATCCAGCCTCGTGCGCACCTCAGAAACCTAGAGATTTCTCTGCTGAAATTGAGGTTCTTTTTAATTCGACTTTTCACCTTCTTTCTGATTTTTAATTTTTTTTCAAGTGCTGAACACTCTTATTTGAAAGGCGCCAGCATATGGATATCAAATTTATTGGGAAGTTTGAATGTATCTCTCAGCCTTTTACTCTAGTTAATTAAACCCCAAAAAGAAAAGAAAAAAGATTACGGAGGTTTATAATTTAGTTTTTCTTTTGAGTATTTAAGATTGTTCTATTTTCAAAGCTCAGTTCTACTTTCATTCTCTGTAGATCTTCTCTCCCTCAAATTTAAACTATTTAATTTTTTTACTCTCTTTTTTCATTGACAGTTGAGTGAGACCCAAGAAAAAGCAAGCTAGGGTTTCATCTCTGAGACTCTGACAGCTGGCAACCTTCTCCCCTGTTCATCACAATGGATAATGTACATTACCAATACATGATCCATCGGAAGCAACAACAACAAAAAATTTATGAAAATTGGGAGGTAAAAGAAGAGCCTACAACTTGTCCGCTTGAATCAGAGTCAGACTTAGTATCTTGCAACGTTTGTAAAAGAAATTTCAGGTCTAAAAAGGCGTTGTGGGGACACAGGAGGTGTTGCAAATCAGCCGCCAGAGCTGATAACCGAAGCAAGCATGATGTGCTTGAATCTGGCTGGCTTGTGACTGCCAAGCGGGGCCAGAAGCCAGTCATAAGCACTACAAGCCCTCAATTTGTGGCAGCTTGCATTCTCATCGACTTGTCCAGTGGCAAAAATTGTGATGACAGGGAAAAGGAGAAGGCTGTGATGGAAGAATCTCAGCCGTTGGGTGACACCTGGATTTCTCAGTTCGTGTGTGGCAATAAGTTTGCGTGTGTTATATGTGGCAAGTCATTTCCTTCGTATCAGGCACTAGGTGACCACAAAACAAGCCACGGGAAGGAGGACACGATGGTGAATTTAGGTAAAAGTAAAAAGGAGGTGAAGTACTTGAAGAGGCTGACAAGTAGGGACCACCGGTGCGAGGTTTGTGGGGTCTCTTATCCGTCGGGACAGGCTCTTGGCGGTCACAAGAGGAAGCATTGGACGGGTTCACCTGTAAGTGAAATTCAAGCAAGTAAATTTACTGCAAGAGAGGGTTAATGCTAATGCATGCATTTGGCTAGTTTCTGGACAAATTAACTAATATTTTAAGTTTAAGGGTTCTTTTAAAAAAATATATATTTGCATAAATTTATATAGTACTAATTTTATAGTGATAGAGTTAGATTCGATCAGATGTCTATTGTAGATGACTTGATAGATTTTGATGCATTAGCACTTAGCAGGGATATGTAGTTCTGTTAATTTCTCTGTAATTTTGGGTATTATTTGCTTTTGCTCATCTTTCGTTTGAAATTGTATTGGTCCTGATTTATTAAAGAAAACAATTGGCTTAAAACTTTATTACCAACACAAATAGTGAACATTAAATTTTATTTTAATTGAAAGGGGAGTTAGTATAGTTGGCTAAAAAAAAGTTCTAAGATTGTTGTATCTAAAAGTCGAGAGTTCGATTTCTCCCTCACGACTTCACAGCTTCTGCAAAGGTTTTTCAATTTTTTTTTAAAATTGGACCAAATTGAAATGAGAAGTATTTAAGCTACAATTGAAATTGTTGTTTCTCAGTAGTACAATCAACATATGTAACTTCATATTAATTTTCTCTCATAGGCGAAGGCGACGGAGGAAATAGGAAAAGAGAATTAACTTCTATAAATTGAAAATTTTCATTTTTACCTTATAAAAATTCTAATTTTAATAATATTTAATACTATTAGTTTCCTCATAAAATAAAACTATAAGACATCTTTTCAGTCCTTCCAATCTCAAGATTTCGCACTACTCATAGGCACATATATACATTGAATATTTAGAAAGAAGGATACAAATCTATTATATATATATAATCTTCGTAGAGTCTTGCTACAGTATATTTTACAATAACAATGATATGTGGGTTCCACAAAAAAAAAAATATTTTATTCTCATTTCTAAATTTTTCTTCTCAACTCTCTCACCTTCTTTTGCTTTTCTGGCTTCTTCTAGAGAGATCCACGGAATTCCAGTCTTTCAACATCTTTCGCTCTTCCTTCCCTTCTCTCGACTTAGTTTTCGCTCGAACTTGTTTTCGCTGTCTCCATTAAAACCTGTAATAAACACAGTTGCTTCAATCTCGTAATACATAACTTGGAAGACATTGTATATTAAGAAACTGAAGACAGAGAGAACCTGGCATGAATACATTCTCTCCTCTTTTTTTTCTCTTATCATTTAATAATGATATGAATCTTGTAAGATCTCTTAAAAAATATGAGCGGACGCGTAGCTCAATAACTCTTCTTCCTTCATGTAAATACATGTTTCTAGTATTTTATTGTATTTTATTTTCAGTTAATTTTTTTAAAAATAAAGTCTAAATAACCAACCACACGCATATTAAAAATAACATTTGAAAACATTGCTCTAAATATTGTCATGTGAAATCTTATGATTGTTTTTTTTGCTTTAAATAGAAAAGACACATCAAGTATTATGCTCACAAATTTGTGGAATTCAGATCCAGTGAAGTAACTCAAAAATTGGGTCTTGGATTGAGATCATCCGATTCGAATCCGTAACTATCTAACTAAAGTGGAGTGCACGTATCCCAAGAAACATATTCGAATTCCGAAACGATCTCGAGTGACGGATTCAATTCGGACAGTCCCGATCCAAAACCCCAAAATTGAGTTACTTTAGGGGATCCGGACCCAAATTTGTGGACATACCGCATGTTGCATGCATTATTTTTATTTCTCTAATCAATTGTAGTCACAATTCCGATTATAATATTACTAAACCTGAAAGGTGTAACGTGAAACTTTTTTCCGCAAATCAAAAGAAAATACGAACTATTCATCAGGGGCGGACTCAGAACAGGGGACAGCTGCCTCATCTGAATTTTGAGTTTTAGTAGATATTTATTGCCGAAATTTTTAAATATAGCACAGCCAAAAAAAAAATAAACCAAAACGGCACCGTTTCGTGACAATTTTAAATTTAGCACGGCCGCAGATCAGCTGAGCGGCCCCATTTACTGGGGACCGCATATCAGCTGAGCGGCCCCTGAAATGGGGCCGCATATCAGCTGAGCGGCCCCAGGGGGTTTTTTTTTTTTAATTACGAAATATGTATTTGTGTTTTAGTTATTGTGTTATAAAAATAAATGTATTTGTGTTTTAATTATTGTAATGTTGTTTTAATTTATCTTTTTAATTACGAAATATGTATTTGTGTTTTAGTTATTGTGTTATAAAAATAAATGTATTTGTGTTTTAATTATTGCAATGTTGTTTTAATTTATCTTTTTTGTCGCAAGTTATTTTAGAAACGTGGTTCGTTTGAAATATTTTATATATGTCGTGTGGTTCTAATTTTTTTTTTTTACGAGGAGATAGTGATGTAATGAACAAAATAAATAAATAACCAAAATAAATAACAAAATAACAAAAAAAATAAGAGGCATAATATAACAAATAAGTCCAGTGCCTGACATAGTCTACAAATCATACATCTGTCTCTGCTTCTTCTTTCTGAACCCTCGACCCCGCCTGGAGAGTGGCGTCTCGTCTGTATCTCCTGAGTCTGTAGTGTCTGTGGAGTCCGCCGCCTGGACATCTGCAGACTGGACCGGCTCATCACGAACCTCCTCAATCTCGGATGTCTGCTGTACTCCAGGACCAAAAACAGTAGTCTGTGCAGACTCAGGATGCGTGAATAAATACGCCTGTCTGGCAATGGGGTCATCAAGGGTGGCATGATGTGAGGACTGTCCCGGAAACTCCGGGAAGGGCTCTGTCTGAACATACCCTGACTGATAGGCAGGAGGATCCGTCTGTGTCGGACTGTAACCCGGAGAATACAGTCCATCTGCTGAGATCTGGTAATCCGGAATGCGCTCCCCCTCCTCACCCTGCTGCAGTAATTTACAAGTTAGTTAATCGAGAAATTTGGAAAAAAAAACAATTGTTTTATATTTTAATTACAAATTATACCTGGGCAGCCGTATCAGCCTGAGATCCCATGCCCATACGCCCGAAGTCGCGCATCAACTCGGCAGCTCGGTCAAACACCTGACCAACAGTCTCAGCCTCATGTACAGGTCTAAACATGGGCTCATCGCCAGTGTACGGGACGTAAACATCAGGCTCGGGCTCGTCGGATATGTCGTCTACCGCATCAACTCCGCCCAAGCCAGCGCATCTCAGTAGAGAGTCGAGACGCGCCCTGTACCCACACTGGCACACTGCCGGTACGCTGTGCTTGAGGAGGACCTTCCCGAGCCTCTTCCAACCCGTGGTCACGGCCATCGTAGCCCCTATCACGCAACTCTTGACCAGATATAGTGCCTGCAAAGAAAAAAATATATGAAAAAGTTGTACAAATTTAAATATTGTTAGTTTTTAACTTTAAATTTAAAATTAAACATACCGTGGCTGCGAACGGTGCGCCAGCAGGGATAAGACCGTGGACCCGTCCTCTCCGATCCCTCGGCTTCGGTACTCGCTCTAAGGGGTTGTCGGCGATACACCCCTCCAGATATATAGTGTACGCGCCGTGATCCTGGTACCAATCTCTATAAGGTCTGTACAAATTACAAAAAAACGTTAGATATGTACATATTTCAAATTACAGTGAAGGTTTCGAATTTGAGAAAAAATTGCTTACACTGGCGCGACATCCATGTGACGGTCCGGCTGGGCCAATGGGGGGTCAGTAGATGCTGCCTCGAACACGTAATCAGAAAGACATGTCCCCCAGTTCTTGCCAGCTGTGGTGTCCCTGGCCCGATGGAGCTGTCGCCACACCTCCTCGCTGATCGGTGCCGGGGGTGGAGCTAGCTGACGCATGCCGAACTGCCTCAGGACCCGACCAGGGTAGTGATGCTCGACGATCTACATATTTCAAAATGTTCAGTATGTCAGATATTTAATTAAGTTTTTAATGTACAGAAATATAAAAATTAAATTAAATAACGGTACCTGAAAGCATATGAGCGGCACCTCTGCACGCCAGAATCTCTCCTGCTGCCGACATCGCTCAGGCAATATCTCGATGTAAGCCCGATGTCCCCCATCGACCTCGACCTGAAAGCACATATTTCATACCATATATCAATTCAAGTAAAGTATGAATTGATATAAGTTTTTTCAAATTCAAAATTATAATAAAAGTAGACTCACATATTCTCTGTAGGGCTCCCAGGTGACATACTCGGGATCATCTCTCAGATGCTCGATCTCCTGTCTCCAGAATGTGATCCCAAGTGTCGCGCCATGTCCGGCTCCAACCCAAACCTTCTTGTAACAGTATCTGGCGCCGTATGCAGGGCACTGGTCTGGCTCGGGCTGGCCCCAGTCCGGCACATCAGTCGGTCTGGCTATGACTGGGCGGCCTACGATCAGATGTGCGTAGGACCAATGCTGTAGTAACATGCATGGTCCAACAAAGGTCTTGTTCTTCTTAAGGCAGGCATTGTTAAGACCCCTTAACAATACACAAAGTCAGAGTTGCCTATACTCTACAATATTTGAAAATTTTAAATATGATAAGAATAATTTTCTTACCTGTATAAGCATGCCAGCGTAGCCGCACCCCAGTTGAACCTGCCCGCAGTGGGCAGGTCGCGCAGAAACGGAAGATAGCACAGCCGAACCTGATCTCCGTGTGAATCCGGAAACAACCGACAGGTGATCATCTCAAGAATATACGCGCGGATGTGTCGGTCAACAACCACCTATTATTTATATAAATTAGAACATTGTTTACAAGTAAATCTGATATTATTTGAATTAAATAAGGTACAATTTACATACCTGATCTGGATGATCCGGATAGTCCTTGAATCTGGTCCTCAACTTCATCAAGCTGATGGTACTGGGCGAGATCGCAAACCTCTCACCTTTCTTCTTCTCTTTCTGTAGCTGGTCGTGCGGGATACCCAGCAACTCCTCGCACAACGGACGGAAGTCCCCGTACTCGACACCCGTCACCGGCTCCCCGGTAATAGTCATACCCCACAGACAGCTGACGTCCTGTAGGGTGACAGTCATCTCAGCATGGGGGAGATGAAAGGTGTGCGTCTCGGGACGCCATCGCTCGATGAGGCCGGAAGATAACCCCTCGTCATGGTTCTCCTCCCGCATCTGTGATAGCTGGAATAATCCCATCGAGCGTAATGTCCCCCCGTACGCCGGCTGATACGGTAGCCACATGCGGTTGTGACGAACCGTAACCGCATCCAACCCCTGCATTTATGTAAGAAATCAGATCAAGTTCATTCATAAAAAAAAGATTATGTTTTATTGTATTTTTATAAATATGACTAATTTATAACTTACCCCGGTGGCAGCCTCTAGAATCCGGTGCTCTGAATTCGGGTACCACAGGAAGTCGCTGACCCTGTCAATGCGACTCCGGATACCCGGAATATCTGTCTGTGATAGAGCACTCTCGATGTGCTGGGACATCTGATACGGAGTGGGTGGATGGGCATGGTGTGTACCTCTACTGGAAGATGGCACACCCATACTGGAAGACGGTATATCTCTACCAGATGCCATGCTGTATTTAATTTTTGGTACAAATCTAGTTAAGTATTGGTGCTAAAACAATTGATTTTGGCTATTTAATTTTTGGTACAAATCTAGTTAAGTATTGGTGCTAAAACAATTGATTTTGGCTATTTAATATACCTATTTAATTTTTGGTACAAATCTAATTAGTATTGGTGCTAACACAATTGATTTTGGTAAAATATACCTATTTAATTTTTGATACAAATCTATTTCAATATTGGTGCTAAAACAATTAATTTTGGTTAAATATACCTACTTCATTTTTGGTACAAGTCTATTTTAATTTTATTGGTGGACAATTAAAATTTGGAACAATTCTAATTATTAACTCTAAATTAAATCCTAATTATCAATTCTAATTCTACACCCTAATCCTAAACCCTAATCCTAAACCCTACTCCTAAACCCTACTCCTAAACCTAAACCCTACACCTAATTACTACCCTAAACTAAAAAATTAAACAAGAATAGAAGAAGAGAAAACTTACCCGAGTACGAAGGGATTTGGAATGCTTGAATCGATAAAAAAACTGAAACCAGCGGCCCCCTTATATAGGCCTCCAGGGGGCCGCTCAGCGGATATGCGGCCCCTCTCCAGGGGCCGCTCAGCTGATATGCGGTCCCCAGGAAAGGGGGCCGCTCAGCTGATCTGCGGCCGTGCTAAATTTAAAATTGTCACGCAACGGTGCCGTTTTGGTTTATTTTTTTTTGGGCTGTGCTATATTTAAAAATTTCGGTATTTATTGGTCTTGACCGACTTTGATTTCCTTGGAATTTTTTTTGCCCCCTCTGAACGTTTGATTTGTAATAATTCAAATTAAATTTAGAGTTAAAATTAAAATAAATTTGTTGAATTTTGATTGGTAATTAGAATTATAAGTCAGAGCATTAGAAATTACAAGTCAAAACATTGTAAATTATAAGTTAAAATATTATTTTTTATCGAGTACCAAATTGGTTAATGGATTTAAACCTGATTAGATATTTAAACCTGATTTGATATTTTTTTACTCCTGACGAAAATCCTGAATCTGCCCCTGCTATTCATATCAAGTATTACCATTTAGTTACCATATTTATCATTGTTATATTCATGGCAACTCTTCCAGGTGCCAATTTTAACGGGCTCTTTATAATTCGCCCAAAGCTGAGGTGAGAGAATTTTTCCTTTTTTTTTTACCATATTGTCCTTTTTCGTAAAGAAAATCATTATATTTAATCTTTTAATTAAAAAATTTATTATTGTGGGACCCGCCAGCATTTATTAAAAAAAGATATATTTCAAATACATGAGGTAAAAAACGGGTACAATTAGAAGTTTAAACAGTCGATTCTAACCGCTCAACATAATTATGAAATTAAAAGTAACATTTTAAAACAAGAATAGGGTTAAAATGTGCCTGGAGACAAAATTTTATATTTTTTGGAATTTTTTACTAATTTTTAGATAGATACAAAAATTAATGAAAATTTGCTTGCACATTAGGATTTGCTCCACTAATGGCAGATTTTCGGGTAGCACATTTATAGGGATGAAATTACTCTTTGAGTAATTTATTTTGAGGCCCGAGCTAAATAACCTTAATACAAGCTTTAGGTCCTGTTTGGCGAAATATTGTTGCCGTGGGAAAAAAAAATTCACTCAGAATGATTTTTTTTTCCCATTAGCACAGTAAAAATCAGTTCAAAAATTTGTTATTCCCAGGCCCATTCTCGTTCCCCTTAGTGCGCCGAACAGGACCTTAAAGTTATCAAAGTTTGAACATCGCCCCCGCAATTTGAAACTGAGAAAGTGAGATTTATTTTCTCTGTTTTGTTTTGAACATCGGCACATTTATTAGTTTCTGTAGCCTAAAGTTATAGCACCAAAAGTGTTGATACCAGTGTTCTAAATAGCGCGCTATAGTGTTTTTGGACTCCAAACGCTACGCTATGACATCAAAATGCGTCATTTGCGCTACGGCCGCTATAGCGGCCGCTATTTGCGCTATACAATATGGGATTTTTTTTTAAGCAATTTATATGGGTTTTAAATAAAGATAAAAAAATCTCAAACCGAAATTGAATTTGTTGCTACTTGCTACAGATAAATCAATTTGAATTGGGAATAAAAATTGAAATTTGAATAGAAAAAAAGTCCAAACCGAAATTAAAATTTGAATAGAAAAAAATAAAAATAAAAATAGATTATGTCATGAATCATGATGCTTAAGATATTTTTAATAGGAAAAATCGATAGTTTATGATATTACTATAGATATATTTTGAACCGCAATTTGGACTTTGTACGGGTTCGATATGAATTTTATAATTTCTTAATTACTTTGGTGTTATTTATTATTCTATAAGACTTTAGATAATGTTGATATTTAGTACAAATATTGAATATACGAAATGTAAAAAAAAAACGCTATATGGAATAGCTTTTGCTATAGCGACGCTATTCGCTATAGGTTTTTTTTAGCCTTCCCACTACGACGCTATAAACGCTATTTAAAATCTTGGTTGATACTTCTCATTAAGAACGTTTAATATGACAAAGCACCAAATTGTTACTGTTAAAGGTCATGGACGTACAGTAGGAAATATTATCACTTCAAGAAACTAATAAATTTATAATAGTAAGATAATGCAAGTCAAATTAAAATACGGACATTATAATTTTTATATAAGATTTGGATTGCCAGGATGAAAACCCAGTAATGCCATATAGCAACTATTAGAGGCTGCTCTGGTACTCGAATGTGATCTCTAAAATCATGTCCATACCAGATTTTTAGGGTATATCTGGTTGGAATGAGAATAGGTTATTTTTGAGATTAGGTTATTCGGAATAGCTTATTCGGTGTTTGGTTGGGTTAGAATAGTGAATTCAAACATTTTGTCTTATTAGAATAACATATTCCTAAAAATTTTGAGATTTAACTATTCTAATAAGACAAACAATAACTATTCTTAATTTAACTATTCTTATTTTACAATTAAACATACACTAACATAACAGGTTCAAAGCTTTCAGAAAGGTAGTTTAATTTTTTAATTGGGATAACACAATTTTACTGTACTACTGTAGCACTCTTAGAGCAATGGATATCTGTGGTAATTCCCCAACTTTTACCTCAATATATAATAAAATAATGTACCAGGTAAAATACGACCACAAATTTATTTTCATTAATAATTCATAAAGTAGAGAATGTGAAATTGTGAACCGTTCATGTTACGACACTGATACCAAGACGTGAGTATTTAGGTGTTATTATGCCAGAATATATCATCTTATCCCAAAATTCTCCAAACATCTACATAACCTTTGTATATATATATATATATATTTTTTTTTTTCCTTTTTTCCTTTTTATTTGTCAGCAAAATCAACACCACTACATAATTGCACCTTTTCTTTACATTCTGGTAGGGTGGTTCTGTAAAAAGCAAATCATGGAGGCTGGAAGCAGACAAAATCACTCGACACATTTACTGGCAAAGTAGAAAAATATTTATGCATAAGGGAATCGCCTACATCCCAAGAGGAGTACTGGCTTGTGGCATTAGAAGCCCTATTATCTTCTCTTGTTTCACCTTCTCATGTTAGAAGTCGAAAACAGACAGGGTAAAAGGTCGTATTATGACTTGCTGGGGAATAATAGTTTCAAAGGTAAGGAATTGATGAACGATTAATTGCTTTGTGAAACAAGTGATTCAGCACCTCATATTGTGATTGGTGAAACTGATACTGAGTCTGATAAATTGCTAATTTGTTCATTTATTTATTTCAAAACAAACTCTTTGGTGAGCATAACTCCATAATCTATCGGATTCACTTCAAACGAGATGAATCCAAACCGTTGAAACCGATGTACTTCACGAGTGATGCGCGTACATGCAAAATTTTGAATTTTTTGAATTCATTTAGTCTAAAGTCAAGTGGTCAAAATTGATGAAAAATAAATTATCCAAAATGAAGTTTTAGAAGTTATTTTAATGCATTCATTTTTCATTAATTTTGGTAAGCCACTAGTTCTACTCTAAATACTTCTCATTTCAATTTGGTCCGAAAATTGGAGTAAAATTTAATGTTCACTATTTGTTTTGGTAACCCAAATGTATTATTTAATAGCTCAGGATAAGTACAATTTCAAACAAAAGATGAGCAAAACCAAATAATACATACCCAAAATTACTGAGAAATTAACAGAACTACATATCCTGCTAAACCACCAAAATCTATCAAGTCATCTACAATAGACATCTGATCGAACCTAACTCTGTTACTATAAAATTAGTACTATATAAATTTATGCAATCAATAAGCCAAATGCATATATGCATTAACCCTCTCTTGCAGTAAATTTACTTGCTTGAATTTCACTTACAGGTGAACCCGTCCAATGTTTCCTCTTGTGACCGCCAAGAGCCTGTCCCGACGGATAAGAGACCCCACAAACCTCGCACCGGTGGTCCCTACTTATCAGCCTCTTCAAGTACTTCACCTCCTTTTCACTTTTACCTAAATTCACCATCGTGTCCTCCTTCCCGTGGCTTGCTTTGTGGCCACCTAGTGCCTGATACGAAGGAAATGCCTTGCCACATATAACACATGCAAACTTATTGCCACACACGAACTGAGAAATCCAGGTGTCACCCAACGGCTGAGATTCTTCCATCACAGCCTTCTCTTTTTCCCTGTCATCACAATTTTTGCCACTGGACAAGTCGATGAGAATGCAAGCTGCCACAAATTGAGGGCTTGTAGTGCTTATGACTGGCTTCTGGCCCCGCTTGGCAGTCACAAGCCAGCCAGATTCAAGCACATCATGCTTGCTTCGGTTATCAGCTCTGGCGACTGATTTGCAACACCTCCTGTGTCCCCACAACGCCTTTTTAGACCTGAAATTTCTTTTACAAACGTTGCAAGATACTAAGTCTGACTCTGATTCAAGCGGACAAGTTGTAGGCTCTTCTTTTACCTCCCAATTTTCATAAATTTTTTGTTGTTGTTGCTTCCGATGGATCATGTATTGGTAATGTACATTATCCATTGTGATGAACAGGGGAGAAGGTTGCCAGCTGTCAGAGTCTCAGAGATGAAACCCTAGCTTGCTTTTTCTTGGGTCTCACTCAACTGTCAATGAAAAAAGAGAGTAAAAAAATTAAATAGTTTAAATTTGAGGCAGAGAAGATCTACAGAGAATGAAAATAGAACTGAGCTTTGAAAATAGAACAATCTTAAATACTCAAAAGAAAAACTAAATTATAAACCTCCGTAATCTTTTTTCTTTTCTTTTTGGGGTTTAATTAACTAGAGTAAAAGGCTGAGAGATACATTCAAACTTCCCAATAAATTTGATATCCATATGCTGGCGCCTTTCAAATAAGAGTGTTCAGCACTTGAAAACAAGTTAAAAATCAGAAAGAAGGTGAAAAGTCTCATTGAAAACAACCTCAATTTCAGCAGAGAAGTCTCTTGGTTTCGGAGGTGCGAACGAGCCTGGATGGTAAGAAGAGAAACAGAGAGAGAGAGAGAGAGTGTAATGCTAGTATTTGGGAAACTGTAGGCAGATTTAGAAAGAGATGAAACGGTTTTGGTATGTATAGAGTGTGTGCATAGAGAGAGAGAGAGAGAGAGAGTTTCACAGCCGCTCCGAAACGTTTCAGAAGAAGAACGAGAGAGAGAGAGAGAGCTCTGTTTTGTGGGGGGGGGGGGGGGGGGGGGGGGGGCGCTCACAATAAAACAGAGCATTGAAATTCATGTTGTCTATCTGTGTAGACAGATGTGTGGCGAGTAGAAACAAAGAAAGAAAGAGAAACGTTCTATGAAAGTTACCGCACCAAAGTGAGTACAAAATACACTTATAAGGAAACTCTCTCCATATAGAGCATTGAAGAATTAATGAATTTCTTTCCATAATTGATTTTGCTTAATTACTTTGATCAAGCATTTAACCTCTTAAGTAAACACTCTATATCACAATTTGGAGGGTAAACAAGGCAGATTCAAATAGACATTATTAACATCATATTAAATATCCACATTTTGTTAAACATCTATGAATAAATATGTTGATATTAAACATATGTTATAATTTAAAATATAAAATGCACCTAAACGTATATATATGTGAAATAAAAAATTAATAAATAGGATTTTATGTTAATAATTAACAATGCAACTGACAAATATTATAACCAAGAGATACTTAAGAAAAATTAAAACAATTTAAATAAAAAAATAGATAACAAATATTTATATATTATTTAATATTCATAATAACAATGTGTATGTAAAATATAAGAGTATTTAAAAAATACAAACCGTAGGATTTTAGATGCACCAATACAAATTTTGGTAATTCGACTAATTAATTCTGATATCTACATATTTACAAATAATTTTTTGCATATACAAATAATTAGTATGGTGCTTAGTTATGCATGATAGACAAGAATAGTTATAATAATTAATATAAGATAAAAAAAATATATAATCACTCCATGCAGTGTTAATAATTTGTTAATGAATAAAAAAATAATTCGTACTAATAAACTACAAGAATTTTGCATATATAATTAGCGCGAAATGAGGTGAAGTTATTGAATTGCGCAAGAAAGTAATATATGTTTTGACCCAAAAAAAAAAAAAAACACTTGCTTAATAACAGTTAAAAGTCGGTTTGTAATGACCATGCTATTAGTAAAAATAAAATTCATAAAATATTCCCTGCCACTAAATTCAATTGCTTGGCAAGCAAGTTTACCAATTATCTGTCATTAAGTGCAATTACTTATATATAATTAAAGATTTGGAATCAGCCGAATCTCATATTATTTTCAGATATATTTACAAATTCTTCTCAATCTAAACAAAATCTTCATTTCCTTAATTAATCATAGACGCGCAATGTACCTTACAATGCAATATATATACCTGTTTACTGTTTAAAAAGAAATATTTGTGCCAAAATTTTCTAAATGTAAAATAATTCTCTATAGTTTTTATATCATTTTAAAAATTTATGTTTTATCATTAATTAGATCATTGTTTTTTTCAAAGTGAAATTCAAGGAAAAATCCTAATTTTTATTAAAAGAAGTAATTTCAAAAAAATTCTGTAAAAATGTTGTGTATCTGTACTATATAGGGTATGTTTGGTTGTAAAATAAGAATAGGTAGAATAGTCAAATCAAGAATAGCTATTGTTTGTTTTATTAGAATAGTCAAATCTCAAAACTCTTAGGAATATTTTATTCTAATAAGACAAAAAGTTTGAATTCATTATTCTAGCTATTCTAACTCAACAAAACACCGAATAGCTTAACTTGAAGAATAGCCTATTCTCATTCCAACCAAACATATCCTACACCAACAGGTAGAATTGTTCACAAAAGCACTTGTTAGCTCCGTGCATGACTATCTACTAGGCCAACTGTGACTACATAATATATAATCTCCAATTTGAGGAGTTTTAATTTTATATATGACTTTGGCTTAGTTGCTATGGATAGCATAAGGCTTTCCGTGCTATTGCATTAAAAACATATCGTATAAATTTTGAATGACGAATCCAAACCGTTAAAACTAATGTTCTTTCGTTATTAATGCGTTTACATGTCAAATTTATAACTTTTTGAGTTCATTTGGTATAAAGTCAAGCAGTAAAAAAAATGTGAAAAATGAATGTATTGAAATTAACTTAAAATTCATCATTTTTTACCACTTAACTTTATATCAAATAAACTCAAAATTTTATAAATTTGACATGTAAATGCATCAATAACGAGAACATCGGTTTTAACAGTTTGGATTCGTTGTTTGAAGTTTATACGATAGATTTTTAAGACAATAACAGAGAAGGCCTTATGCTATCCATAGCATCTAAGCCAAACTCTTCATATATTGTCATCAATTAAAAAGATTTCGGAGAATCTGGATAATCAATTTAAGAATTCGGAGAATTATTTGTATATGACGGAAATCAGAAAGATGAAATCTTTTGGAAAGGAACTGAGGATCTCTAATTTAGAGACATCAGTTGGGATTCAGATCCAGTGCGGTACCCGCTGTTGATATGTCTCAGTGTTTGTTTAGCCTACGACCTCAATTCCTCAAAAGAGAAGGAAATTTTATATTTTATATTTGTGCTTGTAACTCTATAACTATAAAGTATAAACATTGAGTTTGGTTGTGCGATATTCATTGATTCTCTAATTCAAATTGAACACACATTCTTAATTTGGACTTCATTATGTTGTCCGGTCCATATAATTTTGGGCCTCACTGGACCTTCCCCAAATTTCTTCGTCTCTTTTAGCCCTCAGGGGCTTCTTGTATACTACTAGAGAGCTACTATTGTTTAGATCAGAGAAATTTGATGTTGCGGGTCTATTGTTTTCTATATTAGAGCTTCAATACTGGAAGATGCATGGTTGTATCCACACAAAAAAGACATCACTGGACAGAGATGTTGTTGTCGAATTCGCATCCTCTGAGATATCTCAACTTTTGCGTGTTTTTTTGGAAAATATCAACCGTTCAAATACGTTCTGTACGAATCTTGATAGGGCCATGTTCCCAAGGCCCTTTATTTACTAAACTTTAGGCCTATGAAAGCCCGGGATTCGGACCTCCTTTCAGGAGCCAGCCCGGCGCCAAGGTAAAGAGGCCCAAAGCCCGAGATACTTAAGATCCAGTCACAGAACAAGCCGAAGGCCTGCAAAGGTCGAACTCGGCCCGAAATAGACATACACCGCCTTAATGCGGGATGACCAGTCAACTCGGTCACAATAACCGTTTTACCGGCTTAAGGCGAGATAACCGCCGAAATAGCGGTTATGACTCAGCATATATAAGGCAAAAATCCCCATTGAACGGGGGTCGAGATTTTACACACACAGAGAGATATCGCATAGGTCAGAGTCAGAATCTCTCTACAACCACCTTACTTTTCAACTCTCATCTCGGACTGCCACCTCGGGCAGGGCGAGATCAATCAACCACCTCTCACATACGGACTACTCTCCTCGGGAGATAGGACGTATCAACCACCGTGGGGCCCCCATCGCTCCAATACTAAAGCATCCAATGGACGCGCAAGATGTTTCCAATCCTCCCCCTCCGGGCATCAGCAAAGATCCCGCAGGAGGTAAGGATACCGGCGACACCTCCAAACCCTCTCCGAAGGTTGACATCCATCCAGCAGGCGAGAAGGACAACCGACGCCCTAACAACCCGCCGAACAACCAACCCGTGATCGGGTCAGGGGTGACCTCTCAAAACCCCCTTGTCACCCCATCCTCAGGGCAACTTATCCCACCAGGCACCACGCTGATAAGACCGCCCCTGAGCGCGATCGCAACACGGCCGATGTCACCTCGGCCACAGCGACCCCAACAACCCTTCACGGGATCCAACCCTCAATACGGCACCCAGCCGTTCGCGCCTTATCAGCCGCAAACACCCGTGTACTATTACGGGACATACCCCTACTCACCATATGGCCCGCCGGCGCCACACTACCCGTATATGACCCCGCCCGGTCAAATGACCCAGGAAGGCGCTCCGGGAACATATCACCCCGGTATCGCAGCACCTTATCCCCTGGCTCCACCCAATTACCTTCCCCTTCAACAAGTGCCGCAGCACTCAGCCCAGATAGTAGCCACGTGCGCTGCGCCAACTAAGCCAACAAAGCCCCTCTCCAAAAACCTCCAGACGGCTATCTCGCCCCGCAACCTTAACTCCGATTTTATTAAGGTTCGGACAGCGGATAGTGAGGAAACAGACACTCCAAACCCCCAAAACAACACGGTGCAGCACGGTCCCAAGCCAATCGACCAGGAAGGCCAGGGTGAGAACCAGGGGAAGGAACAGGGACAGGAAGCCGGGGCGGGACGCAACCCATCACCCCAGAAGGAACAAAGATCTGTCCATAACGATGACCGGGGGCGATCGCGCCACCGAAAACAATCTCGCTCTCGCCATGAGCGCGAAGATAGCCAGCTACGGGGAAGACATAGGACTCGCAAAGGCGACAGGAAACGCACCCGAAGGTCTCCCACCCCCACTAAAGGTATCAGCATGACCCAAGTGGAAGAGCTGATACAGGCCCGACTCAATGCCAAGATGGCCGAGATCGAGTCCCAGAAGGCTGGCACCTACTCTAAACCTATGGGGATTGCGGACGGACCTCTGTCAGCCAATATATACGGAGCGTCAATGACAGACTTTAAGTACCCCGCTTTTCTCCCAAGTTTCCGAGGTAACGGAGACCCCGCAGACCCGCACAACTTTGTATATGGGTTTTTGGAGCGACTACGGCTCTTAGGAGCCACGGACGCGATAACATGCCGAGTTTTCACAACCTGCCTCCAAGGAGAAGCTTGGGACTGGTACATGAACCTCCCTCGAGGTTCGATCACAAAATTCGAAGACCTCGCCAAGGTCTTCCTCGAAAGATACACCGTGATCAGGCCCCCTCAGGTAACCAGCGAGACGCTCCTAGACATCGTTCAAGGCCCAAGGGAAAAAACCGGAAATTTTGTCAACCGCTTCATACAGGCATCTCGCCAGGTCCAGAACTTGAACGAAGAATTTGCTCTAGCCGCCATCAAAAAAGGGCTGCGCAAAGGCGGCCCCGGTACCCTGAGGTACGACGCGCACGTGAAGAAAATGACTACCTTGCGCGAGTTTGTAGCCTTTGCAGAAGGGTACATCAGGGCCGAAGAAGACAACGGTAGCCCCCCAAGAACTCGGCCAAGATCACCCCGACAACAGGGCCACTGGCCGCCTCAAAATAATCAACCTCGGGCACAGATCGAACCCCGGACCCAGAATGAACCCCGCAGACACAATCAAGACAAGAAAGGAGGGAACAGACCGGACGAAGCAGAATACCGCCCCCACTACGTGCGGTATGCTCCCTTCACCAAAAAGCGGCACGAGATGTACCATATCGTGAAAGACATGTTCGATCTACCTCCCCCATTGCCCAAAGACATCTTCGAAGTACAGGACAAAACTAAGGAATGCCTGTTTCATGGGTTCGAGGGACATTCAACAAGCGACTGTCTCCAGTTACGCGACATACTAGAAAGACTAGCCCGAGAAGGAAAGTTAACCGAGTTCATCCAACCCGACTTCTACAAAAAGTACACTTGGAAGTACAACGGGCGTGGCCGAGATTACAAGAAGAAAATTCCATACAAGGGGAATTACAACGGTGACCGACGTCCCGATCAAAGACCACACACCGATGATGGATCAGGCCCGCAGCGGGGAGAGCGACAGGGCAGCCCAGTTGTCAACACGATCAGCGGTGGTATCGGGCATTACCCCCGCAAGGTCGAATCCCGCCCAAAGACTAAACCTTACCCCACCATTTTAAATGTTGAACAAGACACAGACAAAAAACGACCAAGAATGGATGAGGTAATTGTGTTTTCTGAAAAGGATCAAGGCGAGATTGTTGGCCCGCACGTCGACCCAATTGTGCTCAGCCTAAAAATTGATACACACAGGGTTAAAAGGATCCTAGTGGACACCGGAAGCTCAGCCGACATCCTTTACTTGTCCGCTTTCCGCAAAATGGGGCTCAAGACTGACACACTCAAAAGGATGACACCCCCCCTCATCGGCTTCACAGGCGATGCCCTCCGTCCAAAGGATATGGTTTCTCTCAAAACCACCTTTGGCACCTCGCCTAAAACAGTGGAAACAATGATCGACTTTCTGGTAGTCGACGCCCCGTCTGCTTACAATGCCATCTTAGGGAGGGGTACACTGAACAAAATCGGCGCCATAGTTTCTTCCCCTCACTTAAAAATCAAGTTTTACACAAGCCACGGGGTGGGAGAAGAATGTGGAGTACAGGAGATAGCTCGGGAATGCTATCACGTATCTCTCCAGGAAAGGTGCGGCCAAGTCCATCAAGTCGATACCCCCAGAACAACCACCTGCCGCTCGGGCGGGCACATAAAGGCCAGCAGCGACTTCATGCCCCCTGACACTCAGCTCGCGCTGGATCCTACGGACAAAGCGGAATCTAAGTCTTCCCTTGAGCCCGCAGACGAAGTTGACGAGCTCGACTTAGGCGACGGGAAGACATTGAACATAGGAAAAGCTATCCAGGGGTCAGCCAGAGAAGACCTTATCACTTTCCTCCGCAATAACCAGTCCGTTTTCGCCTGGACCGCGGCCGACATGCCCGGCATTCCGAGATCAATCGCGGAACATAAGTTACATCTCAAGCCGGAATTCAAACCGGTACGCCAAAAGAAGCGCAATATGGGGGAAGAAAGACAACTGGCAGTGAAAAAGGAAGTCGCAAAACTCCTAGATGCGGGATTCATCCGCAATGTTGACTGTCCGGAGTGGATGGCTAACCCGGTTCTGGTGAAAAAATCAAATGGAGATTGGCGGATGTGTATCGACTACACAGACCTTAACAAGGCATGCCCAATGGATCCATTTCCCTTGCCGAAAATAGACCAACTCGTAGACTCCACCTCGGGACATGCATTCCTCAGTTTCATGGATGCTTTCTCGGGGTACAACCAAATCAGGATGAATCCCGACGATGAAGAAAAGACTGCTTTTACAACCCATTCCGGCCTCTACTGCTACCGAGTAATGCCATTCGGGTTGAAAAATGCAGGAGCAACTTTTCAGAGGATGGTGAATAAAGTCTTCCAAGATCAAATCGGCCGAAACATGGAAGCTTATGTCGACGATCTGCTAGTCAAGAGCATGTCGGATCTCGATCACATCCGAGATCTCGAGGAGACTTTTGCGACGCTCAATGGAGCCGACATGAAACTCAACCCAAAAAAGAGTTTCTTCGGCCTAACCGGTGGCAAGTTCCTCGGGTTCATGGTATCCATGCGAGGTATCGAAATTCACCCCTCTAAATCCAAAGCTATACTCGACATGCAACCACCTCGGAACTTGAAAGAACTCCAGTCGTTAACTGGACGGCTGGCAGCCCTCAACAGGTTCATAGCGCGGTCCGGAGACGTTTGCTTCCCTTTCTTCAAAGCTATGCGGAAGACAGCCAAATTCGAATGGACTGCCGAGTGCGCGGCGGCTTTTGACAAAATCAAAGCTTACCTCGCTGACCCGCCTTGCCTCAGCAGACCCGCAGCAGGTGATATCCTTGTCCTTTACTTGGCAACTACCAACCATGCTGTCAGTGCAGCCCTAGTCCGAGAAGAAGGGCGGGAACAGCGACCCGTATACTTTGTCTCACACGTACTCCGCGATGCCGAAACAAGATACACCCAGATTGAGAAAGCCGCATACTCTCTGGTAGTGGCGGCAAGGAAGCTGCGACCATACTTCCAGTCGCACCCTATCAAAGTATACACCGGGGTGCCACTCAAGAAAGTCCTTGCCAACTTCGACTCTTCCGGCAGATTACTGGCTTGGGCTCTGGAACTCTCCGAGTTCGACATTTCCTTCCACCCACAGAATGCCCTCAAGTCACAGATCTTTGCCGATTTCATCGCGGAATACTCAGGAGCACCACCTGAATTAGAAGGACGATGGACGTTATATGTCGATGGAGCATCCTCCCTACAAGGGGCCGGGGCTGGTGTCTCCCTTATCGGACCACAAGGTGAAGTTCTGAATTATGCCCTCCACTTTCAGTTTCCGGTGACCAACAACACTGCAGAATATGAAGCCATGATAGCTGGGCTCAAGTTAGCCAGAGAACTCGGGGCACGCGAGGTGTACCTCCATAGCGATTCCGAGTTGGCGGTCAAACAAATCAATGCCGAATGTCGCGTCATGGATGACAAATTGCGCAAATACCGGGAGCAGTTCAACAACCTGAAGAACCAGTTCGATAAAGTCGAGATCCAACATGTTTCTCGCAACAAGAATTGCCAAGCCGATGCCCTCTCGAAGCTCGGAGCTGCCGGCAATTTAGACAAAGACAGACCAATCATAGTCATGGATATACCCAATTCCAGCAATGACATAGATGTTATTGCGGTATATGCCATCCATGAACCACCAGAAACATGGTTCACCTCGATGTGGAATTTCCTCAATACCGGGGTCCTGCCAACAGACCAGCTCGAAGCGCGACGTTTGAAGAAGATAGCCCCGCTTTACTCCATCTTCAACAACCAGCTCTATAAGAGGGGCTATGTCCGACCTTGGCTGAAGTGCATCCCGGAGAATACCGCCCATCAGATGTTGGCCGAGGTACATGCTGGCATATGTGGCAGCCATCAAGGAGCAAAAACTCTAGCCAAAAGGATACTCCGAGCAGGATTTTATTGGCCAACAATGCAGCAAGACGCTGCAGACTTGGTCAAAAAATGCGACAAGTGCCAATATCACAGCAAGCTCAGCAATATCCCACCTTACGATCAGATCTCTATCTCGGGGGCGTGGCCTTTCGACTTATGGGGAATCGACATCGTGGGTCCGTTCCCCAAAGCCGTGCGCCAGCGACGTTGGATTATAGTAGCTGTCGAGTACTTTACCAAATGGGTAGAAGCCGAGGCCCTGGCGACTATCACGGCCAAAGCAGCCGAACACTTCATCTGGCGCAACATCATCTGCCGATTTGGTTTACCCCATGCCCTCATTTCCGATAATGGCACACAGTTCAACGCAGCCAGCACGATAGCATTCCTATCAGGCCTTGGGATCCACAATAATTTCACCTCGGTCAGCCATCCCGCAAGCAATGGCCTAGCTGAGGTGACCAACAGGACCATTTTGGAAGGCATCAAACGCAAGGTGGAAGCCAACCGCAAAAATTGGCCCGACATGTTGGACGAAGTCCTTTGGGCATACCGGACAACCCCGCGGGAAGCTACGCAACAGACACCTTACTCGCTGGTGTTCGGCATGGAAGCAGTCACTCCCTTGGAACTGATAGAGCCATCCCTTCGCACTGCGACGTATTCTGTTGAAGAAAATCCGGGTTCTCGCGAGGTCGACCTTGAGCTCCTTCAGGAAACCAGGGAACGAGCCCGTGTACGGACAATGGAGTATCAACGGAGGATCAAGCGTGCTTTTGACAAACACGTTATACCTCGCGACTTCCAACCAGGCGATCTCGTGCTACGGAAAGTCGAAGCCACGGGTAAACATGTAGGCAAGCTAGAGCCAAACTGGGAAGGCCCATATCGGGTAGTATCCCTCAGAGGAAAAGGCGCGTATGAGTTAGAAAACTTGCAAGGAATTCCGCTTCCGAGACCATGGAACGCGGGCCATCTCCGCAAGTTTTACACTTAATTGGCGCGACATACCCGCGAGCACATCGAAAGGCGTTATAAGCTGAGTACATGTGATGCTACTACAAGGCGAGATATGCCGAATTTAAGGCGAGATATGCCGAATTCAAGGCGAAATAAGCCGAATAACAGGCGTGATAAGCCGAATACTTTACTATAGGCGAGATAGGCTTTTAGTTACTTTTAGCGAGATGCTTTTTCATCTCATGTAACTTTTTATTTTTTGTATGCGATGTTATAAGCATACTTAATATATATGTGAATTTTCAATTTTTCATGATGTCTTATTGTTACTTCACTTTAGTACCTGCTTTTTGAGCAGTGCTTTTTATCATATCGGAAACAACTAACGAACGAAAACCCTTCGGGGTAACGAATACGAGTTTACCGATCGCAGCATTATTCTGACTGGCGTTTTTATGTCGGCATCGTATATTTTTCATAAAAAAAAATGGAGAGAAGGATAAACAAGTAGAGTTGCGACATCACAGATGACGTCGCAGACTAATCACATGCTGACAACGTTGAATAACAGGTAAATGTATTTATATATCTCTAGCATTGTTAAATTCCCACATCTCGGGAACAAAAATATCAATTACAAACATTCTTTGTTAAGCCCCCACATCCCGGGGGCATCAAAATATTACAAAATTTAAACTAAGGCACGAAGTCGGAAGACATGACCAGCTCGTCCTTATATTGTCACCACGCTTCACGCCATCATTCTTGTAACAAGTAAAGATTGTACCAAGTTAATATAGATACAGCGACATTGCAATCACGATATATATAAATCATGATAAAGAACAACTTACCAATCAGGGAGTTTTAAGATGGTCCCGAGGTGTCGCTATCGGAGATACAACCTCGGGATGTGTACTGTCTTGTGTCTGTCCCTGATCGCCTTCCTCTTCACCCTCATCCTCTTCCTCATCATCATCCTCTTCTTCATCTTCCCTTGCCACCACGGGTCTAGCCATCTCGTCCACAGGATCAGGCAGCTCTTTTGGCCATTCGAATCTCCCCCACCATGGGTACGGGAAGTAGGCATCTTGGTCATCAAGAGGGAGGGATCGATCAAAGGTAGACCCATCCGGGTTCAGCAACCGATCTCGCGTCTCGTCCCAATGATACTCGGCCAACCCCTGAACCTTAGCTTCTTCGGGGAGAACCGGGTTAAACCCAGCATGTTCCGGGGTAAAAGGAAAATGTTGCCCGACCTTCTTCAACTCGCGATATATCACGGCCTTCATTGGTTTGTGCAAGGCCAGACACGCGGCTTGCACAAAGGCCTTGCTACCCAAGAATCGACTTAATGTTAGGCCGGGTGCTCGGTGCAACTCCCCCTCTAGCCGGGATATCTCGGTTTCTTTCTCCGAGATAATGAGATCCTTCGCCGCTGCATCCAGATCAAGGGCCGAGATCTGTTCTTGCAGGGATTTAATTTCCTCCTCTTGGTGCAAAATTCTATCATCCCGGATCTTGAGGTGTTCCTCAGCTTCTTTTAATTTTCTTATGGTTGCCTCATGGATGCGAATCTGCCTCTCTTGCACCTTTATCTCTTTTTTGGCAACCTCGAGACGGATGGACTGATCTCTAGCCAAGCCGCGGAAATAATCCCGCTCCAAAACGGCCTTTTTGACCATTTCCCCGTCGGAATCAACAAAGAGCATGTTGTTTTGCTCTTTGTCAATTAGATCCTTGTAATGGCCAAGGATGGCCCCCATGTCATGAATGGCCGAGATGGCATGGTTGAGAGTGACCTCGGGTTTCTCCCGAATGGTCTCCTTCTGATATGCGGTTTCCGTCACCCGGAATACTTCCCGAGCATATCGGGCATGGAGGTTTATGTTCTCCTCCCGTAACTGCTGCATGGTGGAATGACCCGGGAGGTGTAGGCCCAAGCTATCAGCAAACCCGGGCACAAGTTTTTCTCTAAAAACAACCCCAGTAGCAAGCTCTTGACCTGGAACGGCCGCTTGTAAGAAACTCTGGAGGTCAATGTCGCAGGGTTCCTCTATATCAGCTGGGGCGGCCTGGGTGGAAGATCCCGGAGTGATTGCCAAAGCGAGATTATCCCGGGGAGGAAGTTCACTCACTTCGACCGGAGATACCCCGCTAACCGGGCCGGCCTCAATAACGGCCGTTTCCAATGCAGTGCGAGATTTCTTCTTCTTAGGGCGTTCGGGTGCTATGCCCTTACCCTTATCGGCCGAAGAGAAGGAACCACTACGGTTTCCCTTCCGTTTGTGGGTTGGAGCGTCCTCCGAGATGGCTCGTGCTGGTGCACGCGTTGGCTCCTCAACAGCGAGACTGGCCGACGCCGCAGCCTTAGAGCTTTTTCGGGGAACTTTCTTTCCCGTTGTCTTCGCCTTTTGGCCCGCAGTGGCAGTGGCAGTGCTCTCCTTTGGGGCTGCGCGATTCGAGGTCTGTGGTGCGCTGGTCCAGATCAGCTCCATGCAACCTTCTTCTGCAAAAAATAACGAAACATACATTAGGTTATGCAATTGGACATAACGAGATTGGGAATAAGCATAAAATAAATTGCAACTACACCCAAGAAAACAGGACTCACTTCTCACAATATCTCTCAATCCTCGTGCAGCCACCTGCTCTTGCAGATCAAGTTCTTTATCCCATGCCGGGATCATTCCCTTCCCGGACTTCAACGGCCTCCACTTTGGATCGACATCTTGTAGGCTAGTCACGTCGCGCCAATTTTCTATGTACACCCATCCGTGGTCCCAGGCCTCTATTTTGTCCATCTTCTTGCTTTTCTCAAACAAGGCCTGGTGATGCTTTGGGGTTTTTTGGCGAAGTGCGAGGTGGCCAGGGTCCACATAGAGTGTGGAAAAGAAATGAAAAAACAACCCAAGGGTTGGCCGGTTCATCCCGAGCTCAGCCGCAAAAGTCTTAAAAGCGGCTTCAAAGCTGCGGATATAGCTCCAGGCCACCCCGGTCAGTTGGGCAGGAGCCACCTTCATGAAGTTCAAGAGGCTCCGCTCAAAATTGGTCAACCTTAACTGGAAGCCGCATTGTGGCATTTTCCAGTAAACGCACATGCCCCGTTCGTGGTCATGTGCCCGATCTTCCGGGCCAGGTGCCCGTAATGTGATTTGATCCCGGGGAATCTTATTTTTAGTTGCCACTAACTCATCATAAAACGCCTCCGCCCAGGCTTGATCTTGTACCTCGGGTGCGGGGGCTCGTTGTGATGATTTGGGAAATTCGGTATCATCTGGATGACCGGCCCTAGGATTCACGTCGGGTAGTGGCCTAACTATGGCCTTTGATCTGGCCTTAGGTTTTGTGACCCGAATTGGACCTTTACTTGTAGACGTCCCGGCTTCAGCCAAAATACGTTCACCTCGGGATGATTTTTCCGGGCTTGAATTTAGTATATCCACCTCCACATCGGTGGCTTCACCTTCCCCTGCTTCCACAGTTTCTTTTTCCGAACTCAGGTCATATAAATACCCGCTTGACCTTTGCGAGGTCCCCTCCTCGCTATCAGATCGGCCCTCATAAACCACGTTGGCAGCTATCTCAAGCATGGCATCTATGCTCTTGCCTACACCGTGATGAGGGGTGGGCACTTTTTGCCTCTGAGAGAACCCGGGGGAACCAGACTGATCCCCCGAGATGGATGGGTTTTGTCCTAATTTGGACCGGTTTTCTTCAGATCTCGCACCGGAAAGGTCAGCCATTTCTACGATTAACAAAAGAGTTGGCTTAGGTACAGACTTATTCAAGGTTGGTACATAATTCATCCGGGTTTTTGGTCATACGACTATACCAAGTTGGTCTACTTACTTGTACTCCTGATCCCGGGTTGCACTAATTTGTATTAACCGAGTTCTACCGAAGTCCAGGAATCACTAACCTTCTCGAGGCGAGGTCTTCTTTCGCTGATTTTCTGTCCTCGGTTGCACTTTGAGTTCGCCGCTTGAAGTTCTCTTTTCTCCGAGATAACGATTGCTCGATCAGAAAAAGTGCAAATGACGGGGACGGGGGTATATATAGGTCCGAAATGGGAAACTTTTTTCCGCTCGGATCCCGAGGAGTGACACCTGGCGCAATATGCGACGTTCATCCACGCGACGCTTCGATTCCCGCACTTATTCACCGGACGCGAGCTCTAACCGAGTTAACGCATGACACGTGTCGCGCGAGGATTGCGCCTTCACCTCGTTTTCCCTGCCCGATTTGATGGGCGATTTGATGGCTGACGGCGGGTTAACGGAAGACGAGGCGTCAGGCATTTAATGCCGGTATACTATATATACTTCCTCCGTCTCCCTTTAACGATCCATCAACCGTACATTTTTCCTTCTAACTCGCATTCTCACGAGATGTCTGATCACGTGAATGACGAGGTTATCATCTTGAAAGATGATATTCCATTACCTCCCACACTTCTTCCACATCAAGGTCCCGAGGTCGCCCGCCACAACTCCAACAAAGAAGGCGACCCACTAGCCTGGGACCGATGTGCCATTTGCAAGTTGAGGGGATACTCTCCGCAAATGTTCCATTGTGACGACTGCGAAGAAGCTTTTCATCCCGGGTGCTCGGCTCGACGATCACCTCGGAATCACCATGACCCTCGCTTCCAATCCTTTACTTGCAAGCAATGCCTTGCTCAAGCACGCCAGACCAAGCGCCACCGTCAGGAATAGTTTTAGTTAGAAATAGTATATCGCATGTCGTATTCAGTTTAAATCTTGTATTGTATGATTTTGCGGTTTTAATGAAATTTCATCAACTATTCCATTTTTTGTGTTGATTATGTCGCATTCCATCCCGACTCCGTCTTGATTTTGTTTAAAAAAAAAAAAAAAAAAAAAAAAAAAAAAAAAAAACATCATCATGCGAGTTCATAATATTGCGAGATTACACTATCATACGACATTACAACATACAGTGCAAACAAATAACACCTCGGAAAATCATAAATAATTTTACATTGTTTACATGACTAAGTAATATCAAGTCAGAAGCATATCGCTATACATTCTGACTTCGGGGGCTAATGATAGGGCCATGTTCCCAAGGCCCTTTATTTACTAAACTTTAGGCCTATGAAAGCCCGGGATTCGGACCTCCTTTCAGGAGCCAGCCCGGCGCCAAGGTAAAGAGGCCCAAAGCCCGAGATACTTAAGATCCAGTCACAGAACAAGCCGAAGGCCTGCAAAGGTCGAACTCGGCCCGAAATAGACATACACCGCCTTAATGCGGGATGACCAGTCAACTCGGTCACAATAACCGTTTTACCGGCTTAAGGCGAGATAACCGCCGAAATAGCGGTTATGACTCAGCATATATAAGGCAAAAATCCCCATTGAACGGGGGTCGAGATTTTACACACACAGAGAGATATCGCATAGGTCAGAGTCAGAATCTCTCTACAACCACCTTACTTTTCAACTCTCATCTCGGACTGCCACCTCGGGCAGGGCGAGATCAATCAACCACCTCTCACATACGGACTACTCTCCTCGGGAGATAGGACGTATCAAATCTCAAAGCACAAATAATACTGGCCTTCTTCGCTATCTCCGAATAGGCACCGGACACATCGGTCAAGCAAAAGTTGAGATATCTCAGAGGATACGCACTCGTTGTTGTCTCCCTCTCGAATTCAGAGTAGGTCCGATGCCCATCGGACCTACTTTGGTTCGATGGATTTAATCACCGTCCAATTAACATTAAGATGCGTGTGCTCTTATTATAATCCGTACACGTCTGCTTTAATTTCCGTATTCACAGATCTCAATACTGATCGGACGGTGTTGGAACTAATTGAACCCAAAAGTAGGTCCGATACCCATCGGACCTACTCCTATCTCCTAACTCTCACACTGGTTGGTTCAAGGAACGGTTGCGTGGGCCCATGCCAGGTGGGACCCACTCAAATGCTGTTTTCAAGGTGTCGCGATTGTCTGCGACTTTGTTGAGAACGAAAGTCATATTATTTTTTACTGCACAGAAAGCTGCATATTTTTTAGTTTCAGAACATCAGAATACTTGAATTCTAAAGAAATGAAAAGAAAATTAGAGAAAAAGAAGAGAGAGATTTGGTGAATTTTTGATGGGTTTTAGGATTATTCGATCTGTTTTAAGATCTGTGTGCACCACTTTATTATTTGTGCATTCTCACGTTAATTTTTGTGCGTACAAATTTTAAAGCGGATCGCACGATTTTAGAGTCAATTGAATCTAAAAATAAATCCGATTTCCATTATACCTACTTAGTTCACTAACTAGATAAAACACCACGGACTCTAAAAATGTAATTTTATTTTTCTTGAAATAAAGAAAATGTACGATACGTAACTATTATAAACTGAAACTATACATAATTAGTTTATTATAAACTGCCAAAAAAATTGTACCGCAAATTGTTTCAATATTAACAATTTTATATGTCAGTTCACAAAAAAAAAACTTTTCAATTTGTGGATCTAAAATCAACTCAGCCTTTATGAGATAATAATGAATGATCTCTTTTTCAAATTAAAAGAATTGAATCTAGTTATACGATTTCAACACGTATTTTATATGGACATTTAATGTTCTCTCTTGTATGTTTAATTGATAAAAAAGTAATTTTTTATCACACAATTGCAATGTTAAAATAGAGCTATTATCCATCAGGTCATTTAAATTGTATGCTTGGTATAATATCTTCATCCATTTTGTGCCTTTCTCACATACTATAAATGAACAAATACTATATTATTGTAGATTAATCTATCCAACTCTGAAGTATATAATCATGTTAAAAGAACATTTACAAAAAAAACAATTATGAGATATTGGAGAAACCAATACCAAAATATTTGAAAAGATTTCATAACCTATTATACAATAAAATTCATATCATATTCCCTGCCAGTAAATTCAATTGTATATAAAGATTTCTGCTGGATCTCATAGTATTTTCTGTTATACTTACAAATCCATCCCAATCTAAACAAATCTTCGTTTTCTTAATCATAAACACACAATATACCTCACAATGCAATATATTTGTTTTGCAGGTATTAGCGATTTAGGAAAGAATACTGTCCATCACCAACAAATCTCATCCGAAACTTTTTTGATTCAATTTTTCTCTCGATATTTTTTTTGTCACTTTTTGTATTATGATTCACTCACTTCATCTAAAATGTATGTATTTGATATGCCTAAGTTACAATATAACTCATGAAATAATTATTTTTGTGTTCATTTGTTTAACTAAGGGTATAAGTTAATCATATTGTTTACTATTGAATATATCTTTAATGTTTAAAAAAAAAATTGTGCCCAAATTTTTCTGAATGTAAAATAATTCTCTATAGTTTTTATATCATTTTAAAATTTTATGTATTATCCGTAGATTTTTTTTTCAAAGCGAAATTCAAGAAATAATCCTTATCTGCTTGCACTTGTAATTCCAAGGATTTCTAATTTTTTAGACTTAGAGCATCCGTATCTGCTTGCACTTGTAATTCTAAATTCTCAGCTATGTAGAACAATTTATAATTCTTTAGACTTAGAGCAGCTGTGTATCTGCCGAAATTATTAATGGTAAAAAAATGAAAAAGAATTTGTTCAAATTTAAAAAAATGAGATGGCATCTATTGCAATTAGTTGATACAAATCTGGAAACTATTGCAATTAGTTGTTATTTCATGGACCCAATTCTATTGAACGAGTAACCTGTATCTGCTTGCAGTTATAATTTCAAAATCTCAGTTATGTAGAACAATTTCTATTTGAAAGCTTTCTGCTTTTACAAAGTTCCTAAAAATTACATAAGAAAAATAAATCTAAGGGAAAAGACTGAAAGCTAATATAAAATAAATTTAATGTCATATAAATTAATAACTTATATAATTTTATCTAAAAATAGGATAAATAAATTATATAGTAAACACATTATGCATGTAATATCGTAAGATTATAATTATAATTTTGTTCTATTATTTTAAAAATTACAAATTATTAATCAAATAAAACGATTTTAAATATTGTATAAATCATTCTAATCATAATAATAAAAAATTATATTGTTATACATAAACAAAAGTTTTATCGTATACAATTTAATATTTTTATCAATTAACCTATAGGATAATGGGTACAAAATAATTTTTACCCGTATCCTTATCCAGCAGAGTTTTACTAATACCTCTTCGAGGAGATGTTCTTTGATTTGTGATTACGCAGATCAAAATGATTAAATGCAATTGTAACTGATAATTTGTCACAGTAAAACATACATCTGTCTCAAACTGAACAAACATCAAAATTCATCAAATCAAGTGCTAGTTAAGTCTCAGATTCAATTCTCTATATGTAACATCAGTTTATGCATCTCATTATAAATCTCGGTACGTTTGGATCGTGCAAGGATCAGTGCAAGAATAGCGATTTTTAGGTTAGTGGTTGAGAATGGTGCTAACCCAAGTAGTTTGAGAATAGTGCTATTTTGGACTATTCCGGGTTAGTAGAAATGTTGTTTGGATTGTATATTTGGAATAGTGCTATTTTGGACTAATATCGCTAACCCAATAATTTGAGAAATTCACTAATCCACCTTTTCGTAGGAATAGCAGAATAGCGCTGTTCCTGCACTATTCACTAATCCACCTTTTACGTTTGGATCACAACGTTTCAAGTATAGCGAGCTATTCCCGGATTAGTGCTATTCTAATCCAATCCAAACGCAACCTAGTGTATGCAATATCTTCCTCTCCTAACAATAGAAATATAGAGAATGAAGAATAATAATTATTATTGTTTAGTTCACTCTAATATATATCTTGTATAAGAAATTTACATTAGTTGTACTTCCAATCATGAGCTCTCAATATTAAGAATTTGTTTGCTCTCGCTCTCATTTTTTAATGTGAAGTATTAAAGAGATATCTTCAGAAAATCAGATAAATAAGGATTTTAAAAATAACAGTACGTAAAAGTTTGCTCACATATAACTCATTTTGTTCATGCGATTTGTCATCTTACTTAGAGAAAGTCATTCAATAAACTGAAGAAAATTATTAAAGTGAGTAAAAAAAAGTATGAAATAGGAATAGTTAAGTCTACGGTGCAATGCTTAACAAATTTTGAATAATGCTTTTGCTTTAAATTTTAATTTTTGACATTCAAATGCTCGGTATGAGTCCCTCAATTCAATTCCACGCATTGAAATCTCAAAAAAAAAAATTACATATTTTAGGATGTTTTTTATATTAGTTTTGGTATGTAAAAAACGATTCATATTGGATGGTCTAAATATTTTAAATTCATTGTTCTTTTACCTATCCTAGAAAATAGTAATACATTTAAAAAAATTGAATTCCTACAAAATTTTGATGTGAAGATCAATTAAGTATCTCGAAACTTGTTTAATCTCAAATATCAAATTTTCCAATTGCATGTGTTGGAATATTTTTCAATAATTAAATAATTTAGCTCTGGACAAGTATTGAATTTTATAATTCAAAATTTTATAAATAAAACAAGTAAATTTGTATAATCTACTTATTTAAAATAAATAAATTTTCGAAACAAGTCTGGATTGATTTTAGTGCATCAAGCCATGGAATCAAGTATGCCCTAATGAATACACAATCCGAATCTGCTGTAATTCTCGGGGAATTACAGGACCTGTAATTCCAATTTCAACTGTTGGTCTTTCTCGAGAAGCGTGCATGAAAATTTACTCCGAGAATGTTTCCGAGATCCGCGCACAGAAAAGTTTGAATGGTTGATCTCGGAATTTCAGGGTCCTGTAATTCCTCTCAGAATTACAGCAGATTCGGATTCATGAATACATCATATATGCACCGGTTCTTTTACCTCCTCGCCTAACAATAGCGCCTGAATTATTTTATCGCCCCAACCATTAGTACCAAAGAATGTGTGACCACCGTGCGGTACCTCGTGATACCTGACCCATGGTAATTTCTTTGCAACGTACCTCTGTATCTCAACCTGACACATCATATCTTCGACATTTGCCCATAGATGCACTGAGACTGAGCCTTCATTATTTGGAAATGGATTTTCCATCTGCATCGGATCAAATTCCCAATTACTGAACACCACCATCACATCCCGGCATAAAGATTCGTAAACTCCTTGCTGTGTTGACTTCCTCTTAGCCTGCACGAAAGTTGACTTAATTAGGGTTTAGGGTTTAGGATTTAGGATTTGGGATGTGTATGTTGGGGGACATTTACCAATTCTTTCGTTTACCAGAAAATAAATTGAACCTCCATGTTTGTTAATTTACCCATAAAACTCCATATTTATAGCAATTGAACACTTGATGAGGAAAAATAAGGAGAAAAAAAGGGGATATATAGGAGATAAAAAAGAAGAACCCTAACCGCATCAGAATCGTGTGCTGAACTTTGCTTCAGCTCAATGATCCCAAGATCTGGTATGGAGGTTGTTTCCTGAATTACACTCTCAGTAATAATTGGAGATGATCTAAACAAGTTATCCTTCATCCAACCACAATACAGGAACGGTAAATTGTGCGCTACCCAAAATGACGTTTGATATAGAGGATCCAATTTCTTGAATGCCGATTCTGACAGATCAGCGGGAAGCGATGGCCACCAGTAGTTCACTGCTGGGACCAGTAGCACCACACCACTTAACCTATCAATATAAACAAATAAAATACTTTTAACTCCCTTAATAGGAGAAATATAAGAAATCAATCTGATGTAGTGATGTTGTATTCTGCTCTTCATTACAAATCTGCACGGATACTGTTACTGGTATTGACTTTTTGGTAATAGCAATAACACCATTTATTCTTTTATTAAACTGAGAAGGTTCGCAAATCTCACATCAAAATTGCAAGTAAAATAAATTCAAAAGAAAAAAAAAAAGGAATCAGAATCAAATAAATGTATTTTTCTCCTTTTGCCCCCTTCTCTTTTTTTGAGATTTTGCATGTTGGTCAGAAAAAAGAAAAACAATATAAAATAAAAGGAAAAGATACTGTACTGGTTACCTCTGAGGAAAATATTTGAGGCAGCTATAAGCAGAGTAGGCCCCCATGGAGGTCCCCAAAAGATAAAATTTGGGACCCAACTCCAACTGCTGTGCTAATTCATCTATATCCATGGATTCACTCTTCACAGTTCTTTTCGGATTCGGGTCACTGTCCCCATACCCGGCCCGGTTAAATGACACAAAACATATCCCCAGCTCTTCTACCAATTCCTGTGCATCACAAATAAAATAATTCCAATTCCTCTTTATTTTCTACTTATTTCTACCTGAAATTTGACTTTAGCTTAGTCTAATTACCTGGGATACAGGAAAGGTTTCATCTTTGCTGCTACCAAATCCATGAACAACAACAATTTTATACCTGGCCTTCTCTTTTGGCACTCCGTATTCTTTATACGCAAGATACCTTCCATCTCTCAGCTGTATGCGCGGAGATGCGATGTGGCGTCCACCGGGGTTGCTGCGTATCAAAGGAGGCGGCGATTTTGTGATATTATGTGCCCAACCTGGTGTTGCTAGCAGTAACAGGAATGCTGCTAATAGTTGTAGGAGCATTTTTCTTTGAGTTTATTGATCACTTATTGAGAATTGAGAACTGAGAAGATAATAGTGACAGTGAGGTAGGAACAAGGTTTGCTTTTAAGTTGTAACTCCTAATTAATTACCTAATCACCCCTTCAATTTTACGATTTTAGTTTGATGATGCAGGGATTTGCCAGTTGGGGGCTTTGGGTAATTTTGGTGAATAATTTAGAAGGAATTAATCAAGGATAGTACTGATATTCTATGGTGAGAAACTGACAATACATATGCGGTTCTTGTTATTTTACGGAAATTAAAGGACAGTTTGACAATTGTACGAATAACGGAATACGGGAATAGTAAGCTCTTAAGAACACCCTAGTTCTGCTCATAGTTGAAATAGTATTGGAATAGGTAAGGGCTGCAAATGAATCAAACCAAATTGAACTTATCAAACTTTATTCTAGTTTGAGTTTGAATAAAATTCGAACAGAATTGGTTTGATTTATTTCGGAACGAACTAATTTCGAATCGAATTAATTACGAACTACGAATTTTTTGAATCGAATTCAATCGAATCACGAACTATGAATTTTTTTGGCAGCCCTAGTTATACCGGTAGTTTATGCATTAGTTTTCTTCACGCGGAACAAAATTCACACGGTTTCCTTTTACCTTTTACCTTTCACAAATTCACACTGATAGATTATGGGCCAGCCCGAAATTCCCTCATCTTTTACACTGCTGGATTGATTAAAATCATGACATGGACCTAGTCAAATGGAACTTATTCCATTGTTAATTTGTTACGCTGCTGAAGTATTTTTTTATTATAAATTACCCTTAAAGATTGATGGTTGAAGCCATTAGTTGCTTTATTTGAGATTCGAACCTAAATAGTTCGCGAATCTAATTCGAACAAACCAGGTCTAAGAATTTAATTTGAATTAATTTCGAACCAAATTGGTTTGATTTGTTTCAGAATGAACTAATTTAAAATCAAATTAATTACGAACTTTTTCCGAATCAAACTCAAATCGAATCTTGAACTATGCAGCCCTAGTTTCTTATACACCTTTCGAGATAATCGAACTCCTGTATGACATTATTTATGAATTATTTGATTTTTAAAGTTTGGTGATAATCGGTGTGTGGAATGGTGATATTTTTTTATTTTATTATATTATATTCTTCAGTATTTAAAATTATTCTATTAAATTCAATCATAATTACTCTTAAAAAATTCAATCATAATTATTATAATTATTTATAACAATCATTATTTATTTTGAAATAATTATAATATTATTTTATTGTTATCAATTATCATACAATCCGTTTTTCACTATATTCCAATTAACGTTTTATCAGAAGTTCCATTTCACTTTTCAAATAGCACATAATAGCACTATTCTATTTCTATGCAATATTAAAATAACACTATTCTAGAGCTAATTGTAGATTCGTCATTTGGATCCGAATAAAATTGTAACGGAATAGTGACAATCATGATTATGAATGAAATCAAATAAAATCATTACAAATAAATTAGTAAATTCTGATTGTATATTTTGTAGTGAATTTTTATCTTTTTTTGAAAAAAAAAAGAATACGTATGTATACTATATGCTTTTTGATAGGATCATGTTCCCAAGATCCTTAAAATACTCTTTCGTGGGTCATGAAAGAACTGAAATTCGGACCTCCTTAAGAGACCAACTCGGAATCACAATGAAAAGTCCGAGATCCATCAAAGCAAGGCCCAACAAAAAACCTAATAAAGCCTCAATAAATACGGGCTTAGCCCGAAACCAGTTTACACCGCCTTCGTGCGGGATAACTGCTGGCACGGTTAACATAACCGCCCAGTCTTTCATAACCGCACGGGATAGCGGTTATGAGACGACCTATATAAGGCCAGAAGGCTCATTAAACAGGGGTCAAAAATTTTGTTAAAAAATATATCGCATAGGTCAAAGTCCGAATATCTCCATCCCGAGTTTCAAACTCATTCTCATCTCAGCCTGCCATCCCAACGCAGGGCGAGCCCAATCCGGAAGTTTCGCAACATACGGCCTACTCTCTCCGAGATAGGACGTATCACTTTTATAATATCTAATCAATATCTACGATTAATTATAATCTTTAAATTTAAAGAATAATGAAAAATCAATAGCTTTGCATAGACACGATTTTTTTTTTAACAATTCGACCAATGTCAGAGAGCCAAAACTATATATTAGTTTCAAATTTGGAATCCATAAATTAAAAAAAAAAATGAAAATCCGTGTTCAAAACTTTTTTTTTTTTTCAGTATTGTGTGATCGTATCAAGTGGCGTAACATTTTCTTTGTTCATTTTAAAGTATGCAAATTTATAAAAAAAAATAACAATCCATATATAAACAAAATATTTGTTGGACCGTCCGATCAATATCAAGTAGCCAATACAATATGCGAATTTTTGAATAAAATAAAAATAAGCACATCCTATTTCTTTTAGATTGTTCGATGAATATGAAATAGCCATAAAGAGTATTTTATTTATTTAACAATATGCAAGTATACAAAAATAGAAAGTTGCATGACATCCTTTTTGTACCATATATTTAATAATCGCCATCGTCGTAGGATTTGCAAAAAAAGAAAAGAAAAAAGAAAAGAAAAGAAAGTTTGTTAATGGTCCTACTTCGTTTGTACCAGTGTAAATATCAGTATGCACTCGTCGGACGGACAAGGTACTGCCATGTGATTAATCGGAAATAATCAGGCTAAATAGACATTTTTTACAACACTGGTTTGTACAATTTGATCAATGTCAAACAGTCAAGAACGGGTTTTTCCAATTTGAACTTGCAAATTAACAATAAATATTTAAAGTTAGATACATAACCAATTTTAACAATACTATGCGATCAATATGAAATAAGAAGAAGCATTTTTATTTTTTTACTATTTAAAATCTAAAAGTTTCGAAAAATAAAAGTTTATTTATACATCATTTTTTTCGGACTGTACTGTATTTTGAAATATATAAATTGTAAGAAATGAAAGATGAATTTATATACCATTTTTCTTGAACTGTGGCTGAAATATATAATTCCGCGTTCATGCATGAAGCCGAACTAGGGTGAAAACAGTATGGATAATATCTTATCCATATTCAATCTATATTCGAAAAATTAGATGTGAATATCTGATATCCGAATATCTGTATGGATATGGATACTGATATGGTTTTACGTTTCAATTATCCGTATCCGAATAATAGATATATATCATATATTTTAAAAGATATCTGTATTTGCATCCGACTGATATACAATCCGTATCCGTATCTGAAAAATTAAAAGATTTACCACTATCCGCTCCGTATTCGCTCCGTTTTCACCCCTAAGCCAAACACTTATTAATTCAACATTTTTTCCTGCCTAGTAAACATTGATTGTTCAGTGTTTCTCCTGCCTATTCAACGTTTCAACTTTTTTACTGAAAATAAATTTAAAAAAATAACAAAATAAATCAATTTATTGACAATAAATAAATTTGTTGAATGGCCTCCAATAAGTTTCCTTAAAAGGGCAGCTCTAGTTTCAAATAAAAGAACAATATATAATTGTCGAAAATTATTCAAACAATATTGAATTATTCCGCGTTCATGCATGAATCCAAACACCAAATAAATCAACAATTTTTCCTGCCTAGTAAACGTTATATTGTTCAGTGATTCTCCTGCCTATTCAACGTTTCAACATTCCTACTGAAAATAAATTCAAAAAAATAACATTGTAGTTAGTAACTTGTGTGGCAATTGGAAGCTTTGGGTGTTCCATTGCCGTAGAACTAGATTGACTCTCTGCTTCAGCTTGAAATGCTGTAGGTGCCTCAAATGGAGGTCACAGAACAATTGTAACCGCCCTCCTTTGCAAAATTAAGTATTGCCACTCCCACCGTGATAAATTTATTTATGCATCCACCTTCCGGCCAAAATTAGAATTTGGGCAATGTTGTCCCTTTTATACTAGCTTGGCATCTCCCCAACTTTCAAGTTACGGGGTCAATTATATAAGATTTTATGCTGAGTATGAGAGTCAATTTTATAATACCCATAGCATTTTACTTTTAATTATATAAAAAATTATGTACAAGTACAATTTTTTTTGAACTGTATGGGGTCAATTCCATGTAGATGGCCCTTGCTTATTGGCGGACCCAAATGGGGTCAGGGTCAGGGGTCAGGGGTAGGCAGCAAGTGCCTACCCCTGGATTCAAAATCTTTTTTAGACCCTGTGGTATTTTATATTTGTGCCTACTCCTGAATTTAATTCATGGTCCAATAGAAGAAAATTGCGTAGAAAAGAAAATCAATCTAGACTGATTCGCGTAAAAGAAAAAAAGAAAAAAAAGACAAAGTTTGATTCGCTACTCCACTTAAAAGAATGGTTGATTCGTTGGAGAAAAAATGTCAACTACTAAGAATATAAATATGTATCGTGAGTTGGATCACGTGTCGTGCCGTACCGTGACCAAATTTGGAAGGATGGTCATGACACGTGAGTGATCATAACACGTTAATTATGCCGTGACCACACGTGACATGTCCAAACGTGACCGGTCATGTTTGGTCACATTTAACTATTTTTTCATAATTTAAGTTAGTTTATTCAGGATTCACCATTCGATCAAGATCTAACGGTCCTAATTACACTATGTGTCGTGTCGTGACCAAATTTTTTGTATGATGTGCCTTGTTGTGCCAAATTTTCAAAAGATGGTTAGGACATAGGACACGAAGTCATGACACGTAACCGGCACATGCGCCGTGATGGAACCGTGTCATGCCGTGAAGTATCCGGTCGTGTCGTGACTTTTTTAGATCCCTATCTACTACTTCATTCTCATTCGTCAGTAGAAAAAAATTATACTCTTGTCAATATTTTGTGCCTACTCCTGATCAAAATTCTGAATCTCTTCTGGTACTCATAAGGTGCTATGAGATCTTTTGTACACCCTGCATTGTCAATGATTGGGCCATAATCTCATTTGGTCAACTCTCAATTCCCCTGAATAGTATAGCTGTTACTGGCATTCCAATGCACCAAGATAGGTTAAAGCTTAAAACTGAGAGCTAGCTGTTGTTGTGACAGGTTTGAGGCTAGATGCAAAATAGCTTGTTTGGATCCGGTGGCAGTTTGTCGTTTGGATCTGTACCGGAGATTCAAGCCAGGCAGCTTCTGCTACATTGCATGCAAAAACATATGATGGATAGATTCAGCTTTTTGGCCACACAAATAGCATTTGAATTTTTATTCTGTAGATTCTAGATTGCAGCATGACCATTAAGGGCCCGTTACAAGCTCTTTCACTCCATTGATCGACATGAATAAATCAACTCCACAGATTGATTTATGCTGCTTTTAACTTTTGTGATGAGTTATATCATAATTAGCTCGATCACATTTTATCTAACTTATCTTTTGACATTATATAGTATGCCACTTATTGTGTCATGCAACTTCAAGTCTGTCATGTTGGGGGATCATGAAGGCCAAACAATTACGCCTTATCTAGAGATCAAACAATTACATCTCATCTAGGGGTCAAACACTTACACCCCGGGGAAGAAGAAACAGTCCCCACCTTAACCTAAGGACCGCCCTATGCCAAAGATACCCAAAACATAAACTTTAGTGCGGAATACAATACCTGATTCCATAACGTTGGCCATGGAATCTTAAACCCGAAGTTGGAGCAGCAACCGTCTCCGTGAGCGCGAGACAAGACTCTAGTTCTTCCTTCTCGCCCTTTTGGTTGGATCTTAGATTAGGTCTTCCAAGGCAACAAGATCGCCTCTTGAGAATTCCTCTCCAAATTTCCTAATGGAATTCTCCTCTCAATTCTTTGATGGTGGAAGAAAGGAGAAGGCACTCAATTTCTGTAGAAGAATAACTTCTGAAAAGAGTTGGTTATCTTGTGCCTTGGGGACCCATCTATATATAGTTTACAGATCTGACTGCGCGAGTGCGGGTGGTTCACCCGCACTGGATCTCAGTGCGTCCGCACTGAGATGATTCGCGTCCAAATAACCGCCTTAAAAACTCAGCCCCAAATTTTCACTAAGTCCCCAGTGCGGGTGGTTCACCCGCACTGGGGTTCCAGTGCGTCCGCATTACGCTCGGACTTTTCCTGGGTTGTCTGAAGTTCTCAAAATTTGGCTAAGTACTGAGTGCGTCCGCACTCAGATCCAGTGCGGGTGGACCACCCGCACTGGGAGCCCAAAATGTTTCCAGAATTTGGCTAAGTACTGAGTGCGTCCGCACTCAGATCCAGTGCGGGTGGACCACCCACACTGGGCACCCCAAAATGTTCCAGATTTTGGCTAAGTACTGAGTGCGTCCGCACTCAGAGCCAGTGCGGGTGGATCACCCACACTGGGCGTTCAAAAAGCAGTTTTCTCAATTGCAAATTTCAGAATCAGTCCATTAATGATTTGATCTTTGCCCAAATTGTTCTACACACTTATGGACCACATCCTATTGAATACATAGATTGTCTAATATCTTAATTCCATATTAGATCACTTTAATTGTGACAATCATATTTGACAGTAAACAATTCATAATTATATTACATATATGCTCAACGTTGGATTAAGATCCAACAATCTCCCACTTGAGCACTATGTCATACTCTTTTAATTATGTATTGTCAGCCTTATGTGCGCACATACTTTTCTGTCATCCTCATGTATTCCCAAACCAATTCCGTCCATCAATCATATTAGCAAAGGACTAAAGCAGCTTTCGTCACATTTATTTTAGTCATGACTAAACCATCAATAATCACAGTACTAACATAACCAAATGACATGAATCATGATGTGGATGTGTAGCATAGAAATTACACACAATTGTGATCTTACGTGCCAATTTCTAACTAGGTCTCCCACTTAAAACTTGAAACTAAATTTCATAAACTTGTTGTAAAATGCAAAATTCAAATAAACAATTTACATATCCAAAATTTTGAGGTCAAACTAAAATAGAGACAGAATGCAAAATAATAATATCCTTATGTCATAAGTTACATATCCAAAATAAGTAAATAGAACATCAAAATAAACAATTAACAAACTCCCACTAAAACTGAATTTCCCTAACCGGAATTACACCCATATGAGCAACATGCTCTTCAAACTTATTGGGTGGTAATCCTTTAGTAAGTGGATCCGCCAACATGGAGTTTGTCCCTATATGTTCTATTGACAACTGACCTTTCTGTACTCTCTCTTTTACAACCAAAAATTTGATGTCAATGTGCTTGGATTTTGACGAACTTCGGTTGTTATTTGCGTATAGCACGGCTGAGTTATTGTCACATAACAATTTTAGTGGTTTCTCAATAGACTCCACTATGCGCAGCCTAGTGACAAAATTGCGTAGCCATACACCATGATTCGATGCTTCATAACATGCAACGAATTCTGCGGCCATTGTGGAAGATGCTATAAGTGATTGTTTAGCACTCTTCCACGAAACGGCTCCTCCAGCTAACATGAAAACGTAGCCGGATGTCGATTTCATGCTATCTTGACATCCTCCAAAATCAGAGTCGGTATACCCAATGACCTCTAACTTATCCGACTTCCGATACGTGAGCATGTGGTCTTTTGTTCGCTTCAGGTACCTCAAGACCCGTTTGGCTGCTTTCCAATGATCTAGACCTGGATTTGACAAGTATCGGCCCAACATGCCAGTGATGAACGCAATATCTGGACGCGTACACACTTGTGCATACATGATGCTCCCAATAACTGAGGCATATGGATACTTTTGCATTACTTCCTTTTCTACATGATTCTTTGGGCATTGGCTGAGACTAAATTTGTCTCCTTTTGCCACAGGGGTATTTCCTGGTTTACTGTCTTGCATGCCATACCTTTTCAGGACCTTTTCGATATAATTCCTTTGGGATAAACCTAATATACCTTGGGTTCTATTCCTCAGTATTTCAATCCCTAGGACGAATGATGCATCACCAAGATCTTTCATCTCAAAATTCTTCATCAGAAATTTCTTGGTCTCATGCAACATATTTATATCATTGCTGGCAAGCAATATGTCATCCACATATAAAACCAGAAACACAAACTTACTCCCACAGAACTTGAGGTATATACACTCATCCACAAGATTTGCCTCATAACCAAATGACATAATCACATTGTGGAATTTGTAGTACCACTGACGAGACGCTTGCTTTAGTCCATAGATGGATTTCTTAAGTTTGCACACCATAGATTTTGCATCTCCCGATACATAGTTTTCTGGTTGCACCATATAGATCGTTTCTTCAATGTCACCATTTAGAAACGCTGTCTTAACATCCATCTGATGAAGCTCTAAATCGAAATGCGCAACTAATGCCAATATAATCCTTAAAGAGTCTTTCAATGAAACTGGAGAGAAAGTCTCTTTATAATCGATGCCTTCCTTTTGTGTAAAACCTTTAGCGACAAGACGAGCCTTATATTTCTCCACATTACCTTTTGAATCCCTCTTGGTTTTAAATATCCATTTGCAACCAATAGGTTTCGCTCCTGATGGTAATGGGACAATTTCCCAAACGTCATTGTCAGCCATAGATTTTATTTCCTTTTGACAATTATAGCTCACCTTAAACTGTCCAAAGTGTGAAGGAAGGGATATCAATGCTAAGTGCACCAAGAGATCATCAGAAATCTCCAACTTAAGTGCCCTTAGTTTTGAAACAACATTAGACATCTCCATGATATATTCCCGAATACTCCCCTTTTCCTTATACTTCATTGAAACAAGTTTCGTCAAGAGTGTACCAATTTCTGCCTTTTCATTCTTGACAAACCTTGTCTCAGTTTCAGCCAAATATGCCTTAGCGTTAGTAATCTCATCAGTAATCGAGCCTCTAAATACCTCTGGAATGGACCTTTTCAAAATCATTAGACTCACCCTATTGGATCTGTCCCACTTTTCCTTCTCCTTCTTTTCATCAGGAGTAGAGGTATCCGTAATGGTGGGACAGTTCACTCTGAATGCTAAGTCTAAATCCATGACACCGAGAGTTATCATAACACTCTCCTGCCAGTACTTGAAATTGGAACCATTCAACATCGGAATGTCTTTTAGGCTAGTAGTAATGCTTGCTGAAAAATTCGAACAAAAAACACACAAAACAACCACGATTTAGCAAAATAAATTCTGAATTTTATAAATTATGTTCAAACAAAAGGCTAAACATTTCCATCATTAACAAAGCATCGGTTTCCATTAATTGGTCACCGGAGGGTAACGAATTAATTTCTTATGATACTTTGACGCAATAATAAAGCATTGATGATACAGTAACATATCGACAATATGCCTTCCGGAGGGCCGACTTATTGACATATGTAATAAAACATAATAATCATCACTACACTTTATTATCACTAAATTGTACACATAATTTCAACAACCATTATCTTCCGGAGGGCCGATAAATGATCGCTTCCATCAAATGCACATCTTATATCCTTTTATACAATGAATTTAAATTAACTTTGTCAAAAGAGGCACCGGAGGGTACGATAATGACTCCATCAATTCAATTCAAGGTATATATAAACCTTAATGCCTTTATAAGAACTATAATTTATACCTTAGCCATAAAATAAAAGTGCAATTAAATAAATAAATATATAATTGCATCATAGCAATTGTATTTATTTTCTGAATTTTCCCCGAGCCTAGTGCGGACGCACTAAGGGTGAGTGCGCCCGCATCATATTTATTTAATTATAATCCGAATTTAGGGGAAAAAACATGAAAAATAACTACACTTGTTATGCTGAATTATGACATGATCTAGAGAGAAATTGGAAGCACCCTTAAATAGCCTTTCAAATTTAGAAATTTCTTTCTAATTTTGTAAATTCCCAATTCCAAAATTGCCCAGAAAATTTGCCAAATGAATGGCATGTTGAATTTCAAGCGTGTTCCAAGACCGAATCTTGATTAGGAATTTTCCGATTTCTAATGGAAATCTTCGAGGAAACCCTAACCAACTTGAGAACTTCAAAAAACTGAGCAATTAGAATCTTAATTAGGAACATATTTTGTGCTCTCCAAACTTAATTTTTCAGATCAAAACCAATCAAGAAAATCCAACAAAAAATCAACGAAAAATCATCAATTCAAATCCTAATTCTCTCTAGATCCAAAGACCTAATCCTTCGGCATAGGGAGGCTCTGATACCACTTGTTGGGGGATCATGAAGGCCAAACAATTACGCCTTATCTAGAGATCAAACAATTACATCTCATCTAGGGGTCAAACACTTACACCCCGGGGAAGAAGAAACAGTCCCCACCTTAACCTAAGGACCGCCCTATGCCAAAGATACCCAAAACATAAACTTTAGTGCGGAATACAATACCTGATTCCATAACGTTGGCCATGGAATCTTAAACCCGAAGTTGGAGCAGCAACCGTCTCCGTGAGCGCGAGACAAGACTCTAGTTCTTCCTTCTCGCCCTTTTGGTTGGATCTTAGATTAGGTCTTCCAAGGCAACAAGATCGCCTCTTGAGAATTCCTCTCCAAATTTCCTAATGGAATTCTCCTCTCAATTCTTTGATGGTGGAAGAAAGGAGAAGGCACTCAATTTCTGTAGAAGAATAACTTCTGAAAAGAGTTGGTTATCTTGTGCCTTGGGGACCCATCTATATATAGTTTACAGATCTGACTGCGCGAGTGCGGGTGGTTCACCCGCACTGGATCTCAGTGCGTCCGCACTGAGATGATTCGCGTCCAAATAACCGCCTTAAAAACTCAGCCCCAAATTTTCACTAAGTCCCCAGTGCGGGTGGTTCACCCGCACTGGGGTTCCAGTGCGTCCGCATTACGCTCGGACTTTTCCTGGGTTGTCCGAAGTTCTCAAAATTTGGCTAAGTACTGAGTGCGTCCGCACTCAGATCCAGTGCGGGTGGACCACCCGCACTGGGAGCCCAAAATGTTTCCAGAATTTGGCTAAGTACTGAGTGCGTCCGCACTCAGATCCAGTGCGGGTGGACCACCCACACTGGGCACCCCAAAATGTTCCAGATTTTGGCTAAGTACTGAGTGCGTCCGCACTCAGAGCCAGTGCGGGTGGATCACCCACACTGGGCGTTCAAAAAGCAGTTTTCTCAATTGCAAATTTCAGAATCAGTCCATTAATGATTTGATCTTTGCCCAAATTGTTCTACACACTTATGGACCACATCCTATTGAATACATAGATTGTCTAATATCTTAATTCCATATTAGATCACTTTAATTGTGACAATCATATTTGACAGTAAACAATTCATAATTATATTACATATATGCTCAACGTTGGATTAAGATCCAACATGTCATAGCTTACAGCATATTATAACAGACATTACAATAACAGTAATACTGCATCTCAAATTATATATAGATGCACTATATATGCTCAGACTCCTCTACCAGTAAAAGTGCCTTAATTATTTTGTCCTTCATGCCACCAATAGCATCGAAAAGGTGACCACCATTTGGTATCTCATGATATTTTATCCATGGTAACTTCTTGGCAATATACCTCTGAATCTCAACCTGACATAATGTATCTTCTCTTCCTGCACACAAATGCACCGATCCTTCATTGTTTGGGAATGGATTTTCAATATGTGTTGGATCAAATTCCCAGTTACTGAACACCACCATCACGTCACGGTACAGAGATTCATGAATTCCTTGTTGTCTTGTCTTCCTCTTATACTGCATGCAAATTTACATGAACTATTAGTTGAGTGAGATTATGGTAATATGCATATTACGGTTTGACCTGTGCTACGGGTTCTATCTCTAATTTTAAAATTTTAATAGTCGATCCTAACCGTTAAACACGATTTCCATATGATAATGTACTTGGAGGACAAATTTTACATTTTTTAGGATTTTTTTACTATTTTTTAGATAGGTAGAAAATCACTGATTTTGGATCGATGGTCCAAAATTTTCAAATCAAGTGATTTTCTATCTATCTAAAAAATAGTAAAGAAATTCTAAAAAATGTAAAATTTGGTCTGCAACTATATTTTAATATGAAGAGAATGTTAAATGGTTCAGATTGACTGTTTGGACTTCAAAAACGAAGATATTAGTCTATAGCGCTGGCCGTTATGTAATATATATATATGCATATTACCATAGCCTCACTCTTATTAATTTCACATTTAGAAAAGCTTTCATGCGGATCAGATAAGCATATATGCCTTTTGTTGTTGTCCTTTTGGAGTCTGCTTGGGTGAATACAAGCTTGTATTCATCCTCAATGAGTTTAATTTGTGGCCATATTCACCAATAAAATTGTTTACAAAAAGTAAATGGAGGGAAAGAGAAAAACCAATCAAATCTAGCATCTCATGAATTTGATATAGTGGAGGGAAAGAGAAAGGAAAGAAACAAACCTTATCAGACCGTTGTGTTGAACTTTTCTTTTTCTCAATGATCTCAAGGACCTCAAGATCTGATTTGGAGAGTGTTTCCCTGGACCCTTTACCAGTAATAGTTGGAGATGGTTTAATCAACTTTTGCTTCATCCAACCGTAAAATAGGAACGGTAAATTGTGCGCCACCCAAAATGCCATTTGATCTCCAATGTCCAATTTCTTGAACACTGATTTTGATAGATCAGTAGGAAGTGAGGGCCACCAGTAGTTCACTGCTGGTACCACCAGCGCAACACCAAGTAACCTATCAAAATTTACCACACTTCAGAAGTTACAGTATTGATAATATATTTTACATTTGTACTGGCAACCAATCTGGATACTATTGCCACTTGCCACTGAAATGGACCCTTTTATCTGGAACAAGTTACAGGTTACTGACAGACTCATGTCAAACAACAATTTAAATTAGATAATGGTTGATATTTATGACTACTATTTTTAAAAAGGACCACACCCTCACAAAGCAAGAAAAAATATATCTAAATGGAAAGCATCTGTAAATTAGATAGTAGCTGATATATATGACTACTATATACCATAATGGAAAGGCAAGTAAGAGGTATTTATTACCTGTGGGGAATGTATTTGAGGCAGCTATAAGCTGGGTATCCCCCCATTGAACCCCCAATTAAATAGAATTTGGGACCCAACTCTAGCTGCTCTGCCAGTTCATCTATGTCCATTGATTCACTCTTGACAGTTCTTTTCGGGTTCGGGTCACTCTCCCCATACCCGGCCCTATCAAATGACACAAAGCAAATCCCCAATTCTTCCACCAATTCCTGTGAATCATTAATTATGAATATATTATGAGAGTAGAACCAGAGTGTTCTTAAGCTCACCAAGTCTCTTTGTGAGTTTAACTCAAAAACCCATTGAATTGGCTTGAAGTTCCGCATTCAAACCGTTAAAACTGATCTATTATACGAGTAATAAGTTTACATATCAAATTTATAAATTTTCAAACTAATTTAATATAAAGTCAAGCGGTCAAAAAATGATGAAAAATGAACACATTAAAATTAACTTATAAGCCATTTTTGTTTTACTGCTACTTGACTTTATACTAAATTAGTTCGAAAATTTATAAATTTTACATGTAAACACATTACTCGTGAAGTAGATCAATTTCAACGATTTGGATACATCATTTGAAACTAATTCGATAGGTTTTTTAATTAAGCTCACAAAGGGACTTGGTGAACAACTTTTTTTTTTTTCTTATTTGAAATTTGAGTTTTGATTTTAGTAGCTTAATCTGACCTGGGATGCCAGAGGAGGGTCATCGGGTTCACCTTTATCACTATCAAAGCCATGAACAAGCACAATTTTATACTTGGCCTTCTCTTTTGGTACTCCTGTTTCTCTATATGCAAGATACCTTCCATCTTTCAGCTTGATGCGCGGAGCGGTAATCGGAGGTCCACCGGGGCCGCCGCATATCAAAGGAGGCGGCGGTTTCATGAAATTATATGCCCAGCCTAGTAATGCTATCAGAAATACTGCCAATAATTCTATGAGCATTTTGAGTTAATTTATTGATGAATATGATGAGAGAGGATGGAGTATGAGAAGATTTAAGAGTTACAGTCAATTTAAATGTAGAAGGCTTGTTTTTATAACGCACAGTTGTCATAATGATGCTATTCCTCAGAAAAGAAGTTGAATATGACTAACGGTCCCACCTAACCTAAGGGTTAATGGTAATTATTCTCTCTCAATTTAAAAACCCGGATTTAGTGTAGCTAGTGCAACCGAATTTTTTATTAATATCCAAAAATAAAATAAAATTACAAAAAATGACCATGTCAGAACTGAAATTCGAAAAATACCCATTCCGGAAATTTTTTTTCCGAACTAACCCTCTAACTTCGGAAATTTTTTTTCCGAAAATTCAATTCAAAAACCGGAAAAATTTTATCCGGATTCTAAGTCCGGAAATTTTTTTTCCGAACTTAGTTTCCGGAAAAATTTTATCCGGTTTTGTACCGAATTCGATTATAAATACCGCTGAGCTCGCTTTCAATTTCACTCGCAGCTCTCTCGCTCTCTCCGTAAGTTATTTTTAATTATTTAAATTTGTAATTATTTATTTGTTAATTATTTAAAATATTTAAATTAATTAAAATAATTTTAAAAATTTCAAAATGGTGTAGAATAATTTAGAAATTATCAAAATAGTCTAGAAAATTTTAAAATGATTTCGAATTGTTTTAGGAACCTCTTTCATTTTTGGATCTCTTCCGGAGCTCTGACTGTCTGATTGATCTGATTTTCGATTCATGTTATTTTTATTTTTTTTATTTTAATTTATATTATAATTAATTAGTTCATTTCAAATATTTTTTTATTTTTTGGAATATTGTCCAAATAATTTTGAATTTTTTAGAATATTCCAAAATGGTTTAGAATAATTTATAAAATTTCAAAATTTTTTAGAATATTGCTAAATTAATTTAAAAAATTTCAAAATGGTGTAGAATAATTTAGAAATTATCAAAATGGTATAGAAAAATTTTGAAAATATTAAAATGATTTAGAATTGTTTCAGGAACCTCTTTCATTTTTGGATCCCTTCTGGAGCTATGACTGTCTGATTGATCCGATCTTCGATTCAGGTTGATTTTTTTTTTAAATTTATATTATAATTAATTAGTTCATTCCAAATATTTTTTTATTTTTTGGAATATTGTCCAAATAATTTAGAATTTTTTTCTATTAATTTAAAAAATTCCAAAATGATGTAGAATAATTTAGGAATATTAGAAATGGTATTGAATAATTTAGAAAATTATGAAATGGTTATGAAATAATTTTTAGAGGTCCGGACAATTTGTAATTACTTATATGTTGTTCTTTTTTAAATTGCCAGACCAATCGAACTGAAAATGACAACTATTTATGTGAAGATTTTTAATGGAGGAGAAATCAAATACAATAATGACGGGGTCTTTTACAGTACCCGAGCTAAATACTCATTACCGCTAACCGTCAACCACAGCTTTGATTATCTTCGGAATGAGATTTATAAATTTGTTGGGTATAATGCTAGTCAAGCAAATCTGGAAATCCAAGCCAGGTTTAATATGTCTACCGATGGGGGACGTGACCATCAATTAGTACCGGTAATGGACCAACAATCGTTCGAAATAGTTTTAGAAATTGTGTCGTCTTTTGCACAAAGGTTACCGGTTCTGGAGTTGTATGTAGAATTGGAACCGAACCATACCAGACAGATTCCTGAACCTCGATCCCGACCCAGTACCAGTCAGAATCATGTGGATCCCAACCCAATACCAGTTAGATCCCGCCTTAGTACCGGTCGGCACTCTATGGATGTACAGAGACCCCGACTCAGTATCGGTAGCAACTCTGTGGATCTACCAGTTAGACCTCTACCCAGTACCGGTCGGAACTCTGTGGATCTACCAAGCACATCACGACCCAGTACCAGTCGGGCCCGTAGACAGCTACGTGATTATTCGCATGCCCCTGTTGATGCAATTGATTCTGACAGTTTGGAGAGTGGAGATGAGAGGCTCTCAGGTGAGTCATCGGGTTCCGACGATGATATTGAACCGCTCATCCAGCCACAATCACGGTCCCGTGAAGCACAGTACCCGATAACTGGTAGGGAAAATATGACACATCCGGTTGATAGTTTCAATGACATATCCGGTTTTAGGCCTGCGGATGTCGATTTTTTCGGCAGGTCAAACAAAACATTCGATAATCCATTGGCTAGGGGTGTAGTATATCAGTCGAAAACAGCTCTAAGGATAGCAATCAATGAGTTCCATCTCGATAATAATTGTGAGTGCAAGGTTCTTAGAAGCGAACCTAGACGTTACGAGGTGGTGTGCAGAGATAAGTTTTGTAAATTTAAGGTATGCGCGAAGCAGAACGGTCTTTCAGAATCTTGGATTATTACCAAACAAGCACTTCCTCATACGTGCACAGTATCGGCAACACGTACTGATCACTGTCAGCTTACGGCAGAGATGGTTGCCCTTGCGATTGATAAGACCATTAGAAGGGATGTGTGCTCTTCTATAAATCATATCCGAGATCTCGTCATGCAGAGATATGATAAGGTAACTCCCAAGTACAACAAATTATGGAGAGGCCGTGAGCTTGCTATTGCAAATCTGTTTGGGAGTTGGGAGAGCTCGTACAACCTGCTTATTCCACTATTGGAAGCCATCCAAAGAAACAATCCAGGAACTAAGTATTGTGTGACCTCGACCCCGACTGACAAAGAAACCGAGAGAAGAGACTGATCAAAAAAGGAAGGAGAAGGCACGACCGCATACCGATGGAAATGGACAGGATGCGCGGTCGGAGACTCGGACATCAGCCTCATCGTGAGACAATTGATCGGAATGCAGCAGGTACAATTGGTCAACCAAATATAAATGCTTGTTTTAATTAAATTCACGATTTAATACATGATCCAATTGCAATGTAGAGGAGGCAGCAAGACAGGCGCAAGAAGTGGCAGAGCACTCAGCAAGAAGAAGCACAACCTCCTGGCGCACCATCGGACTGAATTTTAGTCTGCGTCGTAGAAAATAACATGTGTGCTAAGAAGTAGTATGTTGTTCATTCTGTTGTCGAAAATGTAGTTTAATAGTTCTGAATGTTTTAATTCTATGTATTTTTCTTCGTTTTGTTATTTCTGAGGCATATTTATTAAGTTCTAGAAGACGGTTGAGATGGAATTGTTAATTTATAGAATACGGTTTCGATGAAATTGTTAAGTTATAAGATGTAATTAATACCTACAGATAAAGCAAATCATATCAAAATATACAAGTACTCCTACATGTAAAACAGATACCAAAAGATAAAACACAAATGACAACATAAAATATATAACTCCTACAGGCCACGCTGTGCATGTACAGTGTGGTCCGGATACTCAGAATGCGAGAAGCGAGAAGGGTCATGTCTCTCACGCTGTGAACGTCGCAGCCCGTCAGTGTCCACTGGAGGAGGTGGATAAGAAGAAGACGACGCCCCGGTATCACCTGAAGTCGGATGAACCTGCCACTGCTGTAGGGATTCGAATGTGGCTTGATCAACATGCATTTGCTCCATTTCATTCGCCTGATCCTGAGACATCTGCATTTGAGACACATTTTTTAATTTAGTTCATTATATATTAAAAAAGAAAATTACTTCAATTAAAGTACTACATACATATCCGGCTCCAGAGCCGAATAGTGAATGCATCCATTCACACCCCTCCGGAATCTCTATGCCGAACCCCTGCGACTGCAAATGCGGTGTCTCATGCATCGATGATCGCGGCATCTCGTGCATCGATGATGACGGCATCTCATACAGTCGGCCGTGAATACTCGCCGCATCCTTTGCCAAAAGCATGTCGGACGTTCTCGCATCCTTTCCCATCTTTTCATGAACCCCTTGATTTCATTATCTTTGATGCCTAGCAGCTCATACAGTCGGCCGTGAATACTCGCCGCGTCTGTAATTCCCGTTACAGGCTCCCCCGAAATAGGTAAACCCCACAAACAACTCACATCCTCCAACGTTACTGTAATTTATTTTTGCATGTCAGTAAGAAACTAAAAAACAAATTTATTTGAATTAGTTAATACCTGTCATCTCTCCGAAAGGAAGATGAAAGGTGTGCGTCTCCGGACGCCACCGCTCGACAAGTGCATGAATAAGAGCCGCATCGAGGGCGATATCAGGCATTGTCGCGAGCTGATATAAGCCCATTCGAATTAATACCGGTGCATAGTCCTTGTGAAACTCGCATTTGTGTCGATAGTGTCTCACCGTTAAAATATCTTTGCTCTAAATTAGAGAAAAAAAATTAATTACAATATAATTTGATTACTAACCGAGTTATGAAAAACAAAATAAGTAAATGTTTACCTCCTTCGACGCCTGAGATACCTTATGATTGCCGTGAGCTATCCACAACAAGGGGCTAAATGTATGCTTCAGTACTAAGTCTGCCATACTACAAAATTCGAACAATATTCTAAATTATCTTGAATTTTTCTAAATTATTCTAGACTATTCTGCTATTTTCTAAATAATACTGGACCATTCTGGTATTTTCTAAGTTACTCTGAACTATTTTGGTATTTTCTAAAATATTCAGGGCCATTTTGGAAGGTTCTGACAAATTCTAAATTATTCGGACAATATTCTAAATTATTTAAAATAAACTAATTAATTGTATTATAAATTAAAATTAGAATAAAAAAAGTTAAAAAAAAACCTCAATCGAAGAGCCGAGTGATCAGACAGTCAGAGCTCCGAAAGGGATCCGAGACAAAAAGAGGTTCCTAAAAAAATTCTAAATTATTTCAGAATATTCTGGACTATTCTGGTATTTTCTAAGTTATTCTGGACTATTCTGGTATTTTCTAAACTATTCTGGACTATTCTGGTATTTTCTAAGGTATTCTGGACTATTCTGGTATTTTCTAAACTATTCTGGACTATTCTGGTATTATCTAAACTATTCTGGACTATTCTGGTATTTTCTAAACTATTCTGGTATTTTCTAAGTTATTCTGGTCTATTCTGGTATTTTCTAAACTATTCTGGACTATTCTGGTATTTTCTAAGGTATTCTGGACTATTCTGGTATTTTCTAAACTATTCTGGACTATTCTGGACTATTCTGGTATTATCTAAACTATTCTGGACTATTCTGGTATTTTCTAAACTATTCTGGTATTTTCTAAGTTATTCTGGTCTATTATGGTATTTTCTAAGTTATTCTGGACTATTCTGGTATTTTCTAAACTATTCTGGACTATTCTGGTATTTTCTAAACTATTCTGGACTATTCTATAAATTCTAAATTATTCTGGACTATTCTGGTATTTTTTAAACTATTCTGGACCATTCTGGTAAATTCTAAATTATTCTGGACCATTCTACAAATTCTAAACTATTTAAAACTAAATAATTAAATAATATAATTAAAAAAATATATATATATTTACCTCGGGGGTGTGCTTCGCTGGGAGGGAGGAGAGACACCGAGACAGAATTCGGACCGGGGTTTTATAGGCCTAACTTCGGAAAAAAATTTATCCGAACTTAGAGTTCGGAAAAAAATTTTCCGGATTTAGAAGCTTAGTTTGGAAAAAAATTTTCCGAAAATAGAGGCTTAGTTCGGAAAAAAAATTTCCGAAGTTAGGGGCTTAGTTCGGAAAAAAAATTTCCGGAAAGGGTATTTTTCGAATTTCAGTTCTGACATGGTCATTTTTGGTAATTTTATTTTATTTTTGGATATTATAAAAAATTCGGCTAGTGCAAAGTGCCTATAATCTTGTAATAAGAAATAAATTAAAATGATACCACTAACTTTGAGAATTTCATATTTTTGTGCAAAAATTGAATATATATAATTACTATTGGAGGAATGAGGAAAGCAATAGAACATTTCTTTTTCATATGCAACAAAGAATCAATAATAAATGACACTTTTCTCTTTTCTAGAATAAAAGAGATGACGTTAATTAATTTCCCATTTAATGAATGCCACTTTTCTCCTTTTAAGAAAAAACAAAGTTGAACATTACTCCAATTAACATTAAATTTTTGTTGTACGATTCATATTTATTTGATCGGTGGTTATGTGGAGATTTTCTGAAATAAAATAACAAGGATATGAAAGTAATTTTATTATATCCATATATATTATTTTGTTACTAAAATTGACAAGTACTCTTAAAATCAAAAGAAAACATTTTGCACTTGTTCTTGATTGGTCGGACAATCAAACTTAATTAATATTTTTTTTTCTCATAATTGTGGTGTACATATGCATCCGAAATTTTTTTTATTTACCATCTTAAAAAAAAAAACATCTAACTCTATTTTTTTGAAAAATTCCATATTTATCCGAACCGTAGTTTGAAACTTGTGATATTAAATGCATTACTAGTATCGCAGTTTCAAAATGCGACCCCGGTAAATATAGAATTTTAAAAAAAAAAGGATTACTTGGTTTTTTTGTAAGATGGTAAATAAAAAGATTGTCATATGTCGAAAAAATTAATCTTACAATATAAGTACTTTGTCTAAGAATTTGAGTGGTTAATTCATAATTATTAAGATATTAGATCTAGTGCTCTATAACTGAATTAAAAGAGTTTATGTTGGGATAGTTAGAGTATAGGGTTACAATTCAATTTTGTTAGTTTATGAATCAAGATCGATCCATGTTTAAAATTAAATTCAAGATATAATTTATCACCCGCAGTGCAGTAAGTTCTTCGCAACTCTAGCTGTAAATTTCCTTCTTCTCACTTGCTTGTCAGATGCGCTCAATAATAGTTAATCACGCCTCTATCAATATCCATAACAAACAAGTTGGAAAACAGCTATTAGTCGATGTACTAGCACTGAACATACAACACCTTCTTTTTCGCTTTCTCTCTATTTGTGGAAATATGAGTGTATTCATGATTATCTAAAAATCCAAATTGCTGCATGTATAGGTCGGTTTTCGCACGTATTAAGTTGCATCTATTCAGAGAGAGTACATACATTTTGATCCATAATTATGCGGTCCAATATGGTTTAATTCATATTTAATTTTTGAAATTAACATATAAATTTGGCTCAATAATTTGGCATGTAAGACATTTTAATTGTACATGCAACTTCAGTAAGAAAGATGTAGTTAACTTTTTTTGGGAGCATTAATTAGATCTTTTTCTACTAGGCTACAAGGCTATTAACAGTACTAAATGAGAACCCTAAATTGCCAAACAAATTTTTTTATACAGAATTCCATGACTTAATTATGAGCCTTTGCCATTTTTTTTTTCTTTCTTCATTTTATATGATGGTGGTCTTCTCATTTATTGTACCTTTATCTGATAGTAATTTTCATGTTTCGTTATTGATGACAGGAAATGATGATAATATAATGTTGTTTCACTAAACTGTGCAATCTTAATGAACTTGTCACATAAAATTAAAGTCAGCAGAAAGTAAAATAGAAAAGTAGTAATAAAATTTTGAATTATAATAATGTTAGTCTATTCAAGGTCCATATTGAGATTTAGTATTCCAAATTTTGTGTACTTAGTGGAAGAGCAGAAGAATGGTGACCGTTGGAAACTTCTAGAAACTCTCTTTTGGAGTAGAACTAAGGTGCTCTTAAGCTCACCAAGCCCTTGTGAGCTTAACCTCAAAAAACCTATCGGATTGACCTTCAAACAATATTTCCAAACCGTTAGATGTTCAATCTATATTAAAATGTGCTTGGAGACCAAATTTTACATTTTTTGAAATTTTTTTACTATTTATTAAGCCGGTTTGAAAACCGCTGTTTTCTAATGGTGCAGAATTTTAATAAAAACAGCGGTTTTCAAACCGGCTTAATAAATAGTAAAAAAAATTTCAAAAAAATGTAAAATTTGGTCTGCAAGCATATTTTAATATAGATTGAACATCTAACGGTTTGGAAATGTCGTTTGAAGTCAATTCGATAGGTTTTAGAGTTGAGTTCACAAGAGGCTTGGTGAGCTTAGGAACACCCTAGTTCTACTCCACTACTTATATTAACCAATAGCTCATTAGTTTGCTCCAAGGGCGAAACTATATGAAATGAATGGGTAATTGAATCTTATTTATTTTCAATTTTTTGGTACTTATACAAGAATTTTATATAGTTAGAGTAAAATGTTAAGAGTACTGTAAAGTTGATACTCATAATCAGCATAAAAAAAAATTATATGATTGACCTTCAATATTGTTTGATCTCTATAGGTTGAATGTCTGGCTCCGCTCTTAAACTTTTTACCATACTACATATAGACTAACACCAAAATAAACAAATAACAAAAATATTAATTGCCTAGACAATCACATAACGGAGACAGAAGTCCACGCCATAATAAATGAAATGCCCATAGATTAAGGCAAGTGGACCAGATGGGTTACCAATAGAATTCTACAAAGCCTTTTGGAGTATAATCTGAACGGACCTCATGAACTTAATTTGAATTTTTATAACTCATGCCAAAACCCTCAAACCCATCAACAAAGCAACCATCACCTTGATTCCGAAAAAACGTGCGACTATTATAATATATGATTACCGCCCAATCAGTGTCATCAACACGATAGTTAAATCATAACGAAGATATTGGCCAAATAGGCTACAATGCATCTCCCAACACTAGTGGCTAAGAATCAAACTGCGTTTGTTAAAGGTCGCTCAATGATGGAATCCTTCCTAGTGGCACGAGAATGCATAGCCTTCTGCAATATACGAAGATTATCGGCAATCTTGTATAAAGTGGACTTTGAGAAAGCTTTTGACACCGTTGACTGGTGCTTTCTCACCAACCTTCTCATTGAGAGAGGATTCCCTCCAAAATGGATTGGCTAGATGTTAGCCATCCTACGTTCAGCATCCTCTACGGTAAAGGTCAATGGGTTTACTCACAGATTCCTTTGTGCATGGGAGAGGATCACAACAACAAAGTAGGCACTTTTCGCGAGGGAATTTCGTCGCGAAAAGTACCGTCGCAAAAGAAAAAGCACGTTTATGACGGTTTAGCGTCGCGAAAAGTCACTTTTTATCCTCGCAAAAAGTGCCTGTCTTTGTAGGGATTGAGGTAGGAGACCATTATCTCCAATGCTCTTCATCATAGTTGCTGACTCGCTGAACAGATTTATGCATACTGCAGAGCAGGTCATGCCCCCAAATATGCATATATCTCCGAAAACTATTCAGTTCGCAGATTGACACGGTCATTATTTCGGAAGCACACCCTCTAACCTTGAAGATAATCACACAAGTCCTAAAGGTATGTGAGGAACTCACGGGCCTCAAGATAAACAAAGCAAAGAGTGCTTTTGTCCCGATCTCAATCTCATCCGCACCTGATACACACTGTACAAAATATTCTATCATCCCCGACAGAACAGTTTACCTATCACATATCTAGGCCTCCCATTAGCAATAAAAAAAACTACAACATCATAGATTTCCAACCAATGATCCAAACAGTTCAAAGAAAGATGGAAGGCTGGAAATCAAACTTCCTGTCATATGGGGGTCAAGTCACCTTGGTGAAAAGCAGTCCTGTCGGCCATGCCAATACACTTCATGTAAGCAACCAGGCCTTTCTAAAGGGGTCACAAAGCAAATTGATAAAATAAGAAGGCATTTCCTATGGCGAGGCAATGCACCGTGTAAAGGTATAAACTGCTTAATGACTGGGAAACAATTTGTGCACTGAATGCAATGGTGGCATGGGGATGATTTCCCCCTCGATGGTCAAAACCAAGCACTGTTGACAAAGTGGCTCTGGAAACTGCAACATGACCAAGACGGACTTTGGGCGACCACAATAAGGCAATTGTACCAACATCACTGAATGCTCCCAGCTTGAGGAACCCCCAAACCTCACCAGTTTCTAAAAGACCTTGCACTGCTCACCCTCTTTTTCTCCTGCTCAGTGATGCATGATACAGATACCCAAACAATTCAATGGAGGTGGACAACAGAAAAAAAAATTTCATGTTCGTCGACATATAGGGTAATGCACGACACAGGAGTTAGATCAAGCTATCACCGCGCATTGTGGAAGCTTAGAGCACCTATGAAGGTGCGCATCTTTCTCTGGCTGATGTTGAATGACAAAATCCTAACTCAAGAGGTACTTACCATATGAGGATGTACGGTAGCACAGGGCTGTGCGCTGTGTAGCAACGGTCAAAGCGAGACTTGATCACCTAATGCGAACATGTCCTACACCGAGGAATTTTTGGATAAGGCTATGTGCACAACTAAATCTACCCAGGCTGAGGGGAACTATTACTCAGAGATCTAGTGTGATGGTCGAAACAACTGACATGGCAAGCAAACAGCAATGGAATGTGGCATGGGCGGCAGACTCATGGGCAATATGGAAAAGAACAGAATAGAAGGATTTTCACCCAAAAGAGAAAATTAGAGCATATCCTAATTAATGAAGCATCAATTGATGTACATAACTGGTTGCTATTTTGTTAGATGTAATAGTGAAAGGATAGGCATAATAGGGGCATTTTAATTTTATTAGCTGAACTTTTTAATATCGAGTACACTGGTAGATTTATTAAATAGTTACAAAGATCAGTGATCTAAATAACTCACTTGTAAATACTTTTTTATCTCAATATATATATCTTAGTGGAAACTTTCCACTAACCCAAAAAAAAAATATTAATTTCAACAAATAACGATCGAAATAATTACGTTACAACTATTGGATAATTAATTGAATAATTCTCATAGAAGACTTAGAAGTTGAATGGACTAATATATATTAACCTAATTTTCAAACTAATTCCCGGGGGTGCTAAATTTTCAATTTTCAATTTTCATGCCTATTCAGATATCAAAAGCACTTTATTGAAATGGAGCTAGAATTAACACGCCATAAATTAAAATTGTAAATAAATTGAGAGAATAATTTATTAAACATATATAGGAAGCCAATAACCAGCAATTAGCTCCATACAATGTATGCACAAACATTTAGTATTTGTATATATTTACTCCAATCTTTTCTCATGGTAAATGATCTTCATAGCAATCCAACCAGTTTAATAAAGGTTTGTCATAACCCATGGTTGAGGTAACAGCCAAAATTGTTGAGGTGAGGACATGGCCTGACTCGGTTGGTTTTAATGAAAGCATCAGTACTGATTAAAAAATTTAAATACCAAGTATGAAATTATAAGAAGATGACAGCACATAAATGTGACCTGGATTACTATTAGCAGGAGGGGCAATGCTTGCTTGATGGCTTTCACTCTTTTGTTGACGTTTTCAATTTTATTATTATTTTTTTTAAGAAGTTTTCCTTTTTTCTTTATAAATGGAAAATTTTGGTGAAACTGCAGAGAGATGTAATATATTTAGCAATTTTGAAACTAACATTATCTTAATTAGGTAAAACATAGTGTTCTATACAAGCTTAGGTCTCTAAATATAGGAGACGTAGCAAATATGTGTTGCCAATTTGAGTTTGTTTCATCCATCCAGCAAATGTATTTTCCTATATGTCTATCCCCAATTAATAAATGCTTTGGAAGCATCAACCTAGCTAATTAATGCCATATATAGTGACAAAAGAGATAAGGATTGCTTTGTCCACAAGTAGGATTCTGATGCTATCCCTTTCCAGTTGTGTTTAATATATAGTCATGATATTTTTCATTTTGCATATTTTTTCTTAAATTAGCTTTGTATAGTCTGAAACATTTTTGATTCTCTTAATTACCAATGAAACAAGTTTGGAGTAAAAATACTACAACAAATCTTAAAAATAGGATTGTAAAAAATGACTTGTATTTATCAATTTTGGGGCATTTGAATATGTACCTGCTATATATGCTTATTGTTCTGTATATCTTAAATTTTTATTTCCTATTGTGAAGACTACAAGAGAACTACCAAATGTAAATGTCGAAAATAAGCTAAAGACATTTAACAGAAAATTAAATGGAGAAATAATAATTAGGCCATTCTGTTCATATGATGTTAACTTGTTAAGAAACTTCTCAAAGTTAATATGGGCTAATACAGATAGTTAGATAAAATTGAAAAAACCCAAGTAACAAATCTTATTTAATAGTTGTTGTCGGCCCAATATTATGAGTTCTCTTCAAGTGATGCTTCTCTTTCATTCAAGACTTATATGGGCTATGTTTACGAATTTTTTTTATAAACCATATTTAATTTTTTTTTTTTTACGAAACCAATCTGATTATTTTTTTTTACAAAAGTCATAAGAATCGAAATATCATTTCGGTCTGTTATTTTTTTTTAAATTCCGGACCGAAATGACATTTCAGTCCGGTCCTCTTTTTGGATTTTCCGTGGTACTGGTTTCACAAGTTTTATTATGAGCCGCTACAGAAAATTCAAAAAGAGTACCGGACCGAAATGTCATTTCGGTCCGGAATAAAAAAAACAACGGACCGAAATAGTATTTTGGTTATTATGGTTTTTGTAGAAAAAAAAAGTAATCATGTTGGTTTCGTAAAAATATTTTTTTTAATTTTGGTTTATAAAAAAGTTCCTATGTTTACAGTGATTAAAACAGGCTTCTTTTCATTCAATTGATTCAGAAATGGGATGAATATATAATTTTTAATTTGTTATTTACTATTGTAAAGGAACAACTTAAATTAAGAAAAATGGCTCATGTGTTATTTGGTATTTGCAAAAATTCACATACTTTTTTTTGGGGTAATTTGTCAAGAAAGTTAAAGTAACACTATCAAGTCAACTTTCAACCATATTGAACAGAAACGCGTTTTGTTAATGTATCAGTCGCAGATAAAAAACCAAAGAGTCAAGAAAGAATAAACAAAAGTTTCTTAGTGCCTTAGTGGCGCACTTTCATATACTTTCTACACACAGAAATATAACACTGCATATGTGTGTTGTATACCCTTTTAACTGTTTACCCACCCGTACCGTATTCATTAAGGTAGATAGAGTAGATTTTTTTGCGTTAGTTTATCGGGTATGGATATGGTTAGGACTTTTTTCGTTAGTTAAA